>JAQQZU010028597.1:0-27421 GCA_030068025.1 Parauchenoglanis punctatus | reverse complement strand
TAGAGTAGCCAGTTGACCTAATCTGCATGTCTTTGGACTGTGGGAGAAAACCGGAGCACCCGGAGGAAACCCACGCAAGCACGGGGAGAACATGCAAACTCCGCACAGAAAGGCACCCTGCGTGATCTGGGGCACTGTAACACAATGTATTCCAACATTAACTGGAAACAGGTTATGCATTGATGGAATTTATGTGCATTAAACACTGCCAGGTTTAGATATGAGAGCATAACTGAAAGGGAAGCAGGAGAAGGCAACACAGGCAAACATCAAGGAGTTTCCTTAACTTTATTTTCTAGTCTACCTGCAGTAAGACAAGCAAGGAGACACAACCCTGATCAGAGATCAGTACAAGATCATCATTTATTACTTACAATTACTAATTACAATTATTACAAACTGCATAATTGGATTTATATAAACTGTATTATTTCCTTTTGATATTTTTTCAAGCCCTGACGATATAAAGCAGGATATTATATTGACTCAAATCCATAAAACCAACATAAACTTGTTCTACTGTATTACTTTGAACATAATTGATTCATTTTTATTTTTTTACATTATGTTGTCATCCTTTTATATTACATTTACACAAATGTTTAAACATCCACTATGTAGGATTTTGAGGGTATCTATTAGCAGAAATTGAGTATAATTTCCATAATATACTTATGAGTACATCCACATTAGTGTATAATTAGCTGTAACTCTGAATCGTTGTGTTTGCGTAAGTTTAGAGCGAGCCCTTTATACCTACACAGGGAGCGGGTCCATCTCTACGCAGCCGCCATGTTGCGCCGCTACAGTAGCCCAGAACGGACAAACCTCTAGAGAGCGCCTTCTGTGTTGCGCACCGGAAGGACGACAAAGAAGAAGAAAGGAAGACGAGGAAGAAGAAAGAAGAGGAAGCAGTGTTTGCTGGAGCTGGAGAACACGTCTGAGAAGCCAAATTGTGTAAAATGGAGGATCATACTTATTATTTAGGACAGAAAAAGCAACAGTGTGAAAGTAAGTACTTGGAAGTACGCTCCGGGCTCCTGAGGGCCACCGTACACTCTAATACACACTCCGAGAGGGAGGGGTGAGAGAGGGGGGGGGGGGTCAGGGGGCAGAATCAAACACAGTGGAGCTTTAAGAAAGGGCATGTGGACATGAATTCATTTTAAATGACAAGCTTAAATTTACATGTTCCACATGAAATTTCACACACACACACACACACACAGAGAGAGAGAGAGAGAGAGAGAGAGAGAGAGAGAGAGCGATGGCTATCAGCCGTCTGTCTGCTGTGGGATTTTCTTTAACACATTTAATAATTTGCAGTTGTGGGCTTCTCACTATTATGGTTATATTGTCTACAGTGGCAGTTAAATGATTGTTGGGGTCGGTTTGTTTCTTGCTACAGTATAGGGATGTTTTACTGATGAAAAGATATCCCTCTGGGGTGTTGATATTTTTCTTTTTTCATAGTGAGAGTGCGGTTAAAATCACCAGTTGAATTCAGGCAGGTTGCTATTTGCGGTACTGCCTCGTGCTCAGGACACCAGGACTGCAGCTGCACCTCCCTGGCCTCTTCTGAAACCGAGAGAATTTCAGTGGATTATCAGCCTGTGGCTGGACCCAGATACCACAGACAGAGATGTGTCCTGGTCTCAGCTGTAGGGGCACAAACCCTGAGACACAGGGCTTTCCTTACAACAGGGGGCAAGAAGGAAAGCAAGCAAGAGTCAAGTACAGTACAGTGAAGTTATCTTCTTCAGATACCCGAGCATGTTAGGAAGCTGGAGCAGAGAGAGGAAAACAGATAGAATAAAGATAATGCACTTTCTCAACAAGTAAAGGGACACATTACTTATATTTCAACATTTTATTAAGAATGCAGATAAAAATGCCTTTGTGGAAGCCATTCATTTTGTTCATTCAATGCAATTCAATGACATTCACAGAGACTCCAAAATATGTTGCATTTCTCATTAACTTCCATTTCAAGTTTCCCTACTTTGTCTTTTGGAAACCTTCATAATGTATGTGGTTAATAAACTGCAACTTGACAGCATGGCATGTACTCCTTAAATAAATTGTCAACAATAAACCACTTTGGATGGCAAAAGCTTTTATAACAATGACGAGCTTCAAACACAAATCAGTGTTTTAAATCAAGATCTGCACTAGTGAAAGTATTATTTAATGTTTATGGATCCAGGTCAGTTTCTGAGATACAGACTAGGCCTAATCCTACTTTTAAATGACGTTACATGACCAATGTAGTGGTTTGGTTCAGAACAAGTAATTATTTTAGTTTTAAAATGTCCTGACTATGTATATCCACTGGATTTTTAACATTTTTTTCAACATAAAATAAGTACAAAACCATGACATCCAAGCCCACGCTTTTGGTTTCTAGTACACAAAGAACATTTGGTGAATTCTGTGTCCCGTACATTTTTACATGCAAAACATCTGAACCTAAACCATCCCAGGTTCATCTGCATCTTATCACTGTAAAAAAAAAGTAAACCCAAAAAGCTGCTGCAGTTACTTGGAGCGGAGCCAGGCTGTGCCTTCACACACTGCTGTCTTCAGCAGTCTCCTCGCAGGGCTGGTTTTCATCATTCTGACAATAAAAATGAGAAGAATAAAAACACAGTAAAGTTTCTTCCGAAAAAAAGGAAGGAGAAGAGGACCAGAGATTTCCACAGCTGGTCTCCTTTGTTGAAAGATCCCCCTTTTCATTTCTTTCATTCTGTTTATCTGACACAAAGGAAGTGTGTTTCTCTGCGGCTCCGTAGTAAGCTTAGAGGAGGTTATCCTCGCGCTGGAATGCTTTGTAGAGAAAAGCAAGCACATTCTTCACAAGCTCCCTGTGGGTAGAGGGGCAGAGTGGGCTCCGTCTCCGTGCTGATTGTGGCCCAGCTCTTTGATTCAATGAACGTCAGGGAAAAAAATACAGCCGCAGCACACAGTACAACAGATTTAGTATGACAATTACTTTCCCCTAAAGGCCTGAATGGAATAGCAAAATGGTCTCAGACCCATCCTAAACCAAGTCACTTAGACCCTGTACTCTGGGGATTGGGGGTATAATTGGGAAAACGTGGTGGTAATGGACACTGGAAAGCAGCAGGAATGCAACACTAGCAGCTAATGCACTAAATGGAGCTGGAGGAGATGGTGGATGTGTGGGAAAAAATGGGTGTGCAGGTTTAAATAGTGTCTGAAAACATTATGTAGTGATGTCCATTTACAAAACATATGTAGAGTTTGTCATAAATTTCAGTAGATATAAACTTGCTAGAAATACAGATAAAAAGTTCATATAGAAACATTGGGTTGGAAGAACTTGGGTCAAACCACCAGTAATCCAAATTAGACATCTGCATTCGTGGCCAACTGTGAGAGCCTGGGTTCAGAGTCCATCTCATATCGGTAATGATACCCCCCCCACATCTCTCTGCAGGTGTCGCGCATTTCATAGATGCGCTTCTTGATACCTTTCCGGTTCAGGTACAGCACGAAGACGGACATTAACCCCACAAAACCCAGCACTATGCCTAGGAAAACATAGGACGTTTGCAGAGCCAGGTTGTTGCTCTCCTCTACCTGATGGCATCCCAGCCCCAGCTTCCTTGCCAGCAATAAAGACATGTTGCGCAATTCATCGGGGAACACACAGACCAGATGCTCCACATCTAGAACACGGTCCTGCGAGGTGTTTAGCAAGGTGATGAACGGCTCAATTCCACAAGTACATGTGTATGGGTTCTGCCCAAGGTGCAACTTAGCTTTTGGAACACGCTCCAACTCCATCAAGCCTTCCTTGTTGAAGGTTTTAAGGGCATTATGGCTGAGATCTAGCTCTTCTAAGTGCTCCAAACCCAGCAACGTCTCATTGGTAACAGAAACTATCGAGTTGTTGGCCAACTGAAGCCGGCGCAGACTGCTCATATGAGAGAAGATGCGAGGGGGTAGGAAGATCAGGCCATTGCTCGAGAGGTCGAGCGCAAGCAGACTGTCGAGGCTGCTCCAGCGCAGCGCCGTGGCCAGGTTAGTGACTGAGGAGTGGTTATAGAGCGCTCGGCTGAAATTCAGCTCTCTCAGCGTGTGCTTGTGCATTGTGAAGGCTTCTGGGTGAATCGACACCAGCTGGTTGCTGCTCAGATCCAATGTTCGGAGGTTACGCAGGCTGGAGAAGGTGCGAGACTCCACCTCAGATATTCTACGCCAAAAAAGAGGATCAGAATCAAATCACTATGTAACTTAGATTTAAGGTAGCTGAAATAGAAAGGGGGAAAAGATTGCATTCTCCTCAATAGAAATAAAAACAATTTGCTGCTTTAAGACACACTACGACACCAGCCTTTACACGGTCAGCTGAGTACTGCGCTCCCACACGCATGCTGTAATAACTTTTCGTTTTTACCTGTTGTTGCTGAGTGATAACGTGGTCACATTGTCCAGTCCTGTGAAACTCTCTGGACCAATCCGTCTGATGTGGTTGCCCGTGATGAACAAATTCCTCGTGTAAGTAGGAATGCCGCTCGGTATGTCCCGAAGATCCTTAGAAACACATTTCACAGTCTGTGCAGCTTCCGAGCATTCACAGCCATCAGGACACAACGCAGAGCGCGCAGCGCGGACGCACAGCAGTGCGAACACGACGCGCAGCACCAACACACACATGGCGGAAAATGAAGCCCTCCAAGTTTCTCTGAAATCACCTCGACCAAGCAGCTTAAACACAAGGACCAAACATGCTTGTTTTAAACAGAATCACTCGGCGATCCAAATCCTGGAGAAGTTGCAGGTCCTGGTCTCTCCAAATAACGTGGAGCTCGCGCGGAGAACTTATGAATGATCACGCCGCGCGCTCAGCTCCATCTGCATCCTGGAGCAACCACGTGTAGTGAAGTGAGAGGCAGGAGCTGATTACCATGAGAAAGGGAACCATCTGAGCTCGTGCAGAACAATGAAATGAAAGCAGCAGCGCAGGACACACGCTTGGAGGAGGGGAGGAAGAGGAGGAGGAGGAGGAGGAGGAAAAGGGTGACCTACTCATGTCTGAGAGGAACAAAATCCACGAATCCCAGCAACTAAAAAACATTGGACGCTATTCATTTCGCGTGCTGCTCAGTACTCAGTTCAGTAGCATGACAGCTGCTCTTCCTCCTGAATACGTTTCTAAGGCCTGGACGGAATAACAACACATTTTGAAAGCAACTCTCTGGAGTATAATGAGCATCCTTTAAAATATTTTTTTAATTAGGCATACAGAAACGTACTGAAATTAGCAGAATTATTGGCATCTGAAGTCCTAATAAACAAAGTATTCGCAAAGAACTACTCACTTCTGTTCTTCATCCGGTCTTCTCTTCTCAGGAGAAATTCTCTGTATATTGTTTGCTGTGAGCCTCTTTATTGTCTTGGAATAAACTCTGACCCTTGAACTTTTTAACACTCTGCGTGCCTCATTGTTGGACATCAGCACCCTTCATAAAAAGGAGCAAATTTAATTTCCACTTTAACTCATCTCTGTGCTACAAAAAAATCCTCCTCATTAGAAATCTATATATCTGCCTGAAGCACCATGGTCCTGGGCTTAATCCTGAGCTTGGATTACTGTCTGTGTGGAATTCCGTGTGTTCTCCCTGTCGTTTTTTTTCTTCCTGTATTTGGGTCCATCTGTCTTCCTTCAACCCTAACAAGTTTCCCAGTTACTGCTGATGAAAACAATCTTCACAGCAAGGGAGGTGTTCTCGGGTTGATAAGCAGCATTGACTTTCCAACAAATGTAGTGCTGTGTGCAAGGGTTTCTTGCCAAATGTTTACTTTGTTATGGATTGTACTAAAACGGGGAGAAAGGTCTTCAGGACCTTAAACAGATGTTCTACAGGCCAGTTCTAAGAAGACTTGTGGTCATTCTAAATGTTTTCCATTTCACAATGCTGGAGCTCAATGTGCTTCTAGGACCATTGAAAGCTTTAGAAATGGTTTTATTCACTCGCCAATATCTAACTCTCAATACGGTTTAATCGTGGAGGTCTCCAGAGGGTTCCTTGGCTTTCACGGCTTAATTTTTGATGGGATATAAACTGTGGATTATGTTAAGGGAACCTCATTCACACCAGTATGTGCCTTTCTAAATCATATCCAATTAATTTTGCTACAGGTGGACTCCAGGCAAAGTCTAGAAACATCTCAAGGCAAATCAAAGCAAACAGGATGCACATAAGCTCAGTTTGGAGAACCATAGCCACTATTGGGAGTACCAATACAAATTACAGTTTTTGACTTTTAATGAACTCACAAACAATTCTTAAAATGATTTCATATATTGGGTAATTAATGGCTGTATGTACACACACACACACCAGTCACTTTAATTGGAACACTTGCGATTATGCAATTATCCAATGATTTAGCAGAAATAAAATGCTTCCTTGATGAGCGAATCAGAGGAGAATAGTCAAACTGGTTCAAGCAGGAAGGCTACAATAACGTGAAATAACTACTCTTTACAACTGTGATGGAAAGGTAGATATTTGTAAATTATATATTTATGATCATGGATTCCCACCATCTTTGTGCCAGAGTGAAAGAGAGTTACATCGATTTACCTCATGACCAGTGGGATAACAAGATAATGACTTCTGTATCCAGAGTAACTGAAAACTTCTGATGAGACAATGTCTAATCTAAACCACAGCTCACGTAAAAATAGCATTGCCGTGCTTTAAAAGAACTTCAAGATTATGTGACCTTACGCAATGTCTCTTGTCAGCTTTGGCTGGAACCAGCAGGGGCCACTCTCCTCACACACTCAAGGAGATGCAAGATCTGTAGCAGGAATGTCTGAAGAGCTGAACCTGCTTCTTCAGAGAACACGAGTGTGAAAGAGAGGCTAATCAGGGAAGGTGAAGGTCTGAGAGGAGGAACGGGATGGCGGCATTTTCCTGTTTGATTCCAAACAATGGCAGGATTTTATTCGGACACAGGAACCATAGTAATGGATGTGGTGTCCTGATCACGGTTTAGGATTACATTATAGTTTGTCTGGTGTTTGAAACCAAATGCAAAGTTAATATGTACAATGGAGAAAAGCAAACAAGACTCGACATAATAGACATAGTAAACCCGATATAATACAAACACACTTAACATATGTGATCAGTTCTAATCCATGAATAATGTGGGTTCATTCAGATGTTATGTTTTCAGTGAGACACAATTTACTTCATTACATGACCGCACGCTGGACGTCATCAAAGAGGAACACATGCAACATCAGAAATAAGCACTGCAAATATCACTGGTGTGCATTTTTATTAAAACAAGTTTATGACTAAAACCTTTGATGTTTCTGCTTAGCATGAAAGAGCAGAGTTGTGCTTTTACTATAAATGTTGATGTAAACTGAGTGGCGTGAAATCTGACAGGTTTTAGTCATTACAGGAAATTGGTGTAGTAGCAGTAATGCTTATTCACTATTAACCCAGAATCCTAAGGCTCGGTGGATATGATGGGACAGAAATTTGTCTGTGATATAAATTTAAAATTCAACTCAATTCAATGTTATTTACACGTTGAACAATTAGCATTTTTGACAATGCAGGTTTACAGAAATCTGGATATAGATTTAGGTTTAGACCCCCAATGAGCAAGCCAGTGGTGGGTGAAGGAGCCTTGTGAGGACGCTTTCTCCAAAATAAAATAATAGCTTTAACACTCATCAATCAATTTAATCTTGAGTCACGGTCAATCCGGAGTCCATCTCGGGAACACTGGGCATGAGGTGGGAATACAGCCTGGCTGGAATGCCAGTCCATAGCACAGAAACACACACACACGCGTAATTTAGCATAGCCAGTCCACCTACTGGCATGTTTCTGGGAGGTGGGGGTAAACCGGAGAAGCTGATGGACATGGTGAGAGCATGCACAGAAGTACAGAGAGTAACTTGAGCTCAGGATCTATCCAGGCATCCTGGAGCTGTGATACAGCAACTCTACCCACTACAGCAGTGTACTGTCCAATAGTTAGCGGTAAATGCACCTCCAATGTACACTAAATCTCAGGTTTGCATGGCAGTACAATAGTTAAGTGCAAAGGGCAAATCCGTATATAAAATCACTAACACTAATGCCCTTGAAAACATGCTGTTCTGCAGCACAATAAAGAGAATCGGTAGAAATAAACGACACAAACAATAAGTTCCAAAAACAGCATACAAAGAATCATGTTATCAAGAAAACTAAATGTAGGTAGATCAAGATATAGCTTCAGAGGGTGTGTGGAGTCTGTGGAGATACAAAATTAGTTGCATTAAATTGTCTAAACTGAGGTTATGATTGTGGGACAGAATAATAATCCACATTCTGACCAAACTAAAAATCAGCACCACTAATTTCATACCTCGGAAGACAAGCGTTTGATTACAGGATTTCTTGCGTTACAGTGAGACAAAGGACCCGTAACAGGATTTCTCTCTCCACCCGATGGAAAACAGGTTTAGAATTAGGTTTCGGATGCGGAGCTCCTCATCTGCATGTGGACCAGTCTGTTGTCCCCTGTAGTCCAGATCACATTCATTGGAGTCCCACTTTATGGTCCAGACCAGGTTCTCCATCAGGATGCTGAGGTCTCCGTTCCCCTCTTTCACTCACTGCCCTTGTGTGGTCACCGCAAGTTCACGTACAGAGCCAAGGACACAATGATGCCGCACAGTATAAGGAACGGCAGCCAGGTCTTTAGAAAGCCAGCACAGCTGCAGGGTCAGACAGAGAAAATCCAGGTAAACCGGGGCAATTTATATTAATTACTGTATATATAGTGAATAAGGGAAAAGGAATGAAGACAGTGAGAGTACAAAATTAATGATTCGATTAGATTTTAGTATGTATATTGATCGATTCATTCATTTAATTATCCTTAGTAAGCTCTTTATTCGGGTCTGAGCCAATCCCAGGAAACACTGAGCACCGGACAGTCCACGCCATATGGGACGCCATTCACTGTACACTCACCGTCCACTTTATTAGGAACACCTGAACATTCATGCAGTTCTCTAATCAGCCAATCATGTGGCAGCAGCACACTGCAGATACAGGTCAAGATGTTCATGGTTGCTGGTACCAGGTGGGCTGCTTTGAACTGGGCTTTTCACACACAACAGTCTCTAGAGTTTACACGGAATGGTGCGAAAACCAAAAAAACTTCTTTGTACACAGTGATTCAGATTTCAGTTCTAATCCCTCCACATGTATGTGTGCTTTTTCTGCCACCTATAAAACTGCTGTAATAAATGATTTCAAAGAAAGGTCTTGAGGGCTGCAAGTATAAAACAGTTTCTAATGTCAGAGCTTCGGGAGAATGCTGGGAGGATTCTGTTAGCACGGTCACAACAGGAGGATCGTTTTCAGTGAGCTCAGGGATACTGATCTCATGTTTCACTGTTAGCTCTGAAAAATTGAAAGTTGAAGCTTTGGAAGCTGATCTGTTTGAGTGTAGAGATGAGGAGGTGAGAGAGCTGGACAGACCAAAGGACTAAAGCGCTGCTGCATCACTCTATATACTGTAGGTAGAGATGAAACAAGGGCTAAATCCAACTGCAAAGGGCATTGTGGGTAATGTCGGAAATTATAACCAAAGTGTCAATAAAATAATCTTTAACTAGAAAAGTCAACTCAATACAAAATAAACATTGGTTTTAACTCATGATCACATGTTAATGATCAAGTTCAACACACAAGTACGTCAGAGTGAGTTTTTCCTTCAAGCCTTTCTCGTGATTTCCATTTACTTCATAGCATCGTTAGAATTATTCTCATTCTGGTGGACCTCGGAGCAGCTGAGCTTGAAATATAATGAAATTATACCTGAGTGCTGTTTCTCAATTCCGATTGGTCAGGAGATGTTCATTAACCTTCTATAACAGCATAGCTCTGGCTACAGGACAAAGCACAGGTCTGAACTCATTACATTACACATTAGCATTTTTACAGCTAATTCACAAGAACTTTTGTACTTTACTTGCATTTTCGGAAGGAGTTTCCAGTCAGTGGAAATATCGGTCCTTTAGAGTTTTACAAATTCTTCAGGACAGAGGAGTTTATGCTTTATGGTTTTTCAGTAACGACATGCTGCATTTTTTTTTCCCAACAGAAGGAGTGAGGGTCAAAACCACACACACTGCAGTTCATTACCGAAAACAAGTTCGTTTGTCAACTGATGTGGCTTGCATTAGGATTCAATAGTTCACAAAACCATTTATAAATAAAACATGCTTTAAAAAAAAAGTTGTGATTCCATAAGTATTGACCCCCCTGTTCATGATTACAGCATGGCATTTTGAGGAATAATGCAGACTAGCTCTTTTTTTCTCAAATCTTTCTATTTAGCTACGCTCCACATGGTGAATTAAATTTAGAAATGTGGATTCTTTTCTTTTCTTGCACATTTTTCCCCCAATGGACTGGAAGTATCGAGTTACATGAAATGTTGTGTCACTATTTGCTAAGCTTTTCTATTTTAGCAGCCAATGTAGAATCTAATGCTTAAGAATGTTGGCCTACTGAGTTTTAGGCGTATATATTTTCAGCCAGAAGAAAAGAAAAGTGATGACACCCTGTGGGAAAGATCAGTGGCTAGGTCGATAAATGAGGGAACAGGATACGGTGGGCTCAATAAATCGCCCTCATTTATCATCCTGTGGATGGATTTCTCTACACCGGTTTGAGCTTGAACAGCATAATGAACGTATTATGATGTGAGGAGGAGTTTACTGTCCACGCCATTTTGCATACCAATTAAGCAAGGCCTCATGTGCTCCACAGATAATAAGCCGGTACAAGTATTTGGGCAACATTTCGGATGATAAATTGACCTTTGACACCAACACTGTCTCCATCTGCAAAAAGGCTAATCAGAGATTGTATTTCTTGAGAGCGTTGAAGGGATTCGATGTTCTTCTTAAAATCTTTTATTCATCTTTGATCGAGTCAGTTTTAACTTTTGCTATGATCTGCTGGTTTGGCAACCTTCGCGTGACAAACAAAAACAAGCTTGGGAAAATTGTTCATATCTGTCAGAAGATTACTGGCACTAACCTCAATAGCATGTGATGTGTGTATGAGGTCAGAGCCACACAGAGGGCAAAGGTCATTTTGTCAGATATTAACCATCCACTTCGTGAGTTTTCGTGAGCTCCGGGACGAGGTATACTTTTCTTAAGCAGGCCAAGTCTAACAGATATCCGAGATCATTTGTCCCATCAGCTGTTGGGTTCCTTACCAAGCTATAGGTCAAATTGTTATTATTGTAAATGTACTAATTCTTAGAGGAACATTCACAAGTGTTTCACAAAATTTCTTTGGGGGCAAAAAAGATAATCCAATCCAATCCAATCCAGAATTGAATGTACGGCTTGCCAACAGCAGCTATGGTGCCCATCTACGGCTCCAGATGCCATCTTTGCCGTGACTTCTAGTTATTTTCCTGTTGATTTTGCCCTGCTGATCACCTTCAAGTTTGTGGATGAAGTGATTTTGAATAAAGGCGCCTTTTTCCCGTTAAAAATGGAAACTGAGAAATGGAACATGAGAAAAAGCTGAGAATGTTCATTCAATATCTGCATCCTAGACTCCGGGACTTTTCCACTGATGCCAATGCCATCATTAAACCCTCTTCTAGTTGTTTCAACACTGGTACACTATTTGACTCTTCTCTATCCTTCACACGCCATATTAAGGCTCTAAAATGGCTTTTCCTCAGATCCACAACTACTTAGTCTGAGAAAAACCTGAATAAATGAATAATTATACTCAATTCCACTGCCGAGTCCTCATATAATCTTTGCCTTTAACATTTCACATACCACACAGTCGTTCCCTTTACATTTTAAACACTGTTATAACCTGTTTTTATCACTCTGATGCTTTTATCCGGAGGAGCTACAGCTGAGCGGAGGCATACACACCCTGCACAGCTCTCTGCTTCTGGCCTTCAGCCTTAACCACTGAGCCTCCATGTCCCCATGTCATTACTTCACTTAAAAAACTGATTTTTACTCTTGCAGTATAAAACATTGATTAAGAATAGAATTCATGTTTGTTAAAGAGGATTTACTGCATTTGTATGTTTTTAGGTCAAATTACTCATCATGATTTCCTTTTATTTTTGACCTCGATTAAGATTAAGAGGCTAACAGCATGGGGATCGGTCTGTAACTCCACGCTGAAAGCAAACAAAGAAAATGATTTAATAAGCCTTGTACAGCTTGTATAAAAACAATATGATGATTAGGATTATTTACACTGTTAAGTGTAGTGTGTTTGCCTTAAAAATAGTGCTACTCACCGTGATCTTCCTTTCTGCGGCTCTCCATTAAACCCATCATTTAATAACTTACCCATCACATTATATGCTACTTAAATTTGCGTTAAGGTCAAGTACTTGTAAATGGTTCTGGCAAAAATCAAAAGCGATCAGTTGTCATTTTCTTTCTTTTCTGTTCTTTCATTAAGGTAATTCCACCCTTCATTATACCAGTTTGTTCATTTGGACAGCACCTGGCTCATGCACCTGCTGTACGCTTGTTGACGCTGCATTTAAAAGCTGTGTACTGTTGACACAAGAAAGCTTTTAATGTCCATCAACGTCATACAACACGTTCACTACAGAGCAGAATGCATATCCGGCAAACAGACGCGGCATTAAACATGCAAATCTTCCTACTACACCTCACAAAGACGAAGGATTAGAAAGGACAGCAAAACAAACCCAATTAAAGAAATGCTGCAAGTTACAGAACTGCAATGTTCCTATTCTCCAAGCCCTAAAGAGATCTTTACACCAGCTAACGAGGACCATCACGGAGGAAACTATAATTAGTTGCATTATCAAGGATAATATTTTCCTCGTATCTTCCGTCCTTTGTACAAGCCCATTGTTGGCAGGAGTCTTGCTGTTTAATGAAGGCAATGTTTAACCTATTTGCAGTCACTAGACCTGTTTCCACAAATCTTTTGAGGAAATAAAGTGAATATGGCTTCAGTCAATAATTCATAACTTGAACAGATGATTGTTTAGCTGCCAATGTCAGGTAATGACACCATAAAAAGGTCCAAAAGTGAAAATTACCTGGATCCACACTGCATCGCAGGAACGCGTGTACCCTGCTCATTCATGCAACAATTCCACCAGCCAATCATGCGGCAGCTCCACGACACATCAATCAAGAGCTTAAAATCACATCGAACAACAGGATATGTTCCCGCGGCACTTTCTGATTGGTCAGGTTTCTCCCGCTGAGTCAGATGAGCTCTGTCTGACGCTCTCTATGGCTGTCCCTGTGCTGACGCTTTTAGAACAAATGCACAGATCGACATTTTCTGCAGTATTAAGGATGCAATAGTTGAGTTTGTTTATATCTTACTTGAACAAATAACCTGCAATACATGTAGTACATGATCAAAACTACTACTAATAATGGTTTAGACATGATCCCAGGACAAATACATTAAGTGGTTCAGAAAAGCCTTTTGAGAAACTCACGTCCGCTCAGGAGCACCTGTTTGCGCTTGGATCCGGCTTCAGTTCATTTTACAGACCGCTGTAGCTCCTGGAACTTTTAGGACATGAGTGGAAATAGGGGATCTTGGGGAAAAAAATAGAGTAATCCTACCTAAGTCTATTTTTTTTAAGATTCCCAGGGTTAGGGTTAGGTATTCCTTAAATATCGACTTGGACACCACATCGTCTCTAAAAGTGAAGTCACCACAGGTCTAGCGCCCCTGCTGGCTGGCTGCAGTATAATTCTTAGCCCCGCCCATCCCCATGGGTTTTAATGACAAAACAGCCCATTTTCCAAGTCACTTTCTCATCTGAACTGTCTTCCAGTCTACAGTGTCTAATTCGAACAGTTAGTTTTTCCTATGCTGACATTTCTATAGTATTATACTATACAGTAAGGCGTGGCCACACTTGGGTTGGGTTGGGACCAGCTAACGTCAACCACACAACATATCTTCGTATATCTACTTGTTTGAAATTTCTGGACACATACTCACACTCTGTTAAAAACATTTGAAACGTTAAGAGGAATTGGCTAGGTTAAACACGCTAGCTACCTAGCCATATAGCAATCATGCTAGCTACCTAGCCATATAGCAATCATGCTAGCTACCTAGCCATATAGCCACCTTGGTAGCTATATCAGTATTAACGACATCCAGCCAGCCAGTTATTGAAATTTGTGTAAAAGATTTTTGGCTTCATTTCTAAGTGTTTAAGTGAGCTACACTGTCCATGTCCATAAGAACCACAGTATGTGTAAAGAACTGAGTGCCAGCCCACTCTACGATCACCACACACAGTAAATCATGAGTTTAATTCCCTTACAGGAGACTAACAGAAAAGCAAACGCCACTTCGGAATCACATGGCTTTACTTTAGGAGACATTCAAATATTAAACACGTCAACATTTCCATTTAGTCTCCGTTACACTCACCTGACATGTTTTGCATTAACGAGGGAAAGCAAACAGAGGTTCACCATGTTCCACGAGGTGCTATTGTCATAGCGCATTAGGTTCAATGCCATGGCAACGTGCGAGTGACAGTTGTCACAACAAAGGTTGTGCTGAAGAAAGAACGAAACAAAAGGTACACTCAGATCATTTAATATTACCAAGAGCATTTTTGTGTGTGCAGTCTAAGCAGTAATACACACACTATTGCACCTTACCATTCGGTGTCTGTACTCCTCCGAAGCATCATGAACTGCCGTGTCCCAAGCGTTCGAGCCGCTGGCATATACTTTACTGACATCCAGCATCCAGTACCTGAACGGAACATCTGTATTACTGAACAATCCACTGGATATCCCTTTTTCACTCAGTGTGTTTAAGTGATGACTGTCTTTAAAGGATTTACACAGAAATATCACTGAAAACTAAAAAGGTTCCCATTACATTTTTTTTTACATTTAATGAACTCACTTTGTTGGTCTTCCGAATGCCATGTTGTCTTCCTGCAACACAACAGTTAGCACAGTAGCATTATGCAGCCGTCTTGGTGTTACAGCCACCAATGGTGTTACATTTTCATTACTTTTATCAGTGTGTTGCTTGTTTTGTGGATTTTCTCCTTAATTTAAGCTACCTCCACATTAATTCATCTGAGTTTTAAAATCACAGGAGGGATATGGCAATCAGGACACGAATGCGAGTGTCTGCAGCATTATTTCCAAAAGCCTCCGTTTTCCCTCGTCCACGCTAAAACACAGCCCCAGAGAGCCACAGCACTGATGGCATTCGCACTCGTGTTCACCCTCAGAACTTTTCTCTGGTTAATAACCTTATTAATCCTAACAAGATATTATTAATACGACAAATTATTATTAAGATTACAAACCCACCGATACAAAATAAGGCCCAGCAAAGTCACGGATCACGCCTGCTGACGTGCAGATCCCCATGTGCCCAATGAATGGAAACAGCCATCTGAAACATCAACAAAAAGGCAGTTTATTCCCAAAGACTATACAAGATCCGGACCTGCAGTTTCCCTCAGGATCAATACAGTTTCTGTCTATATATATATATATATATATATATATATATATATATATATATATATATATACACCTCTCTTTGGTAGTTATTACAGTTGCTAAAGAATCTGTCACTTCCGACTAGAAACTCACTCCTCCCCTGTCTTCTCATTGCTGTCCAGATGCAAGAGGTTTATCCCTGACGAGACGCGTAATACAAAAATAATATGTTACAGGCATGCCACTGATAAACTAATCCCATCCGAATAGGGGTTTAGCCAGACTTACTGTTTTTACCGCTCTGGTTCTCGACACCAAGGCACGGTACTGTCGGGATCAGACTACATGATATTTTGGTCTTTTACGATGATCACCATGTCAGATTAAGCAATCATAACGCCATAAATTCTTGGTCAGGAGACTGGCAACACTACAAGTTTGACCCTGACCAGCCATTGTTCAGGTCCTTGGAGAGGATGGTCAAGAAACGATCGATCATGGCTACAGAAGAAACAACAAGAAACACCTTGTAGGAGTTAAAAAAATACAGATAATCTAAAAACGACCTTTGTCAGGGTGTCGAGGCGTGTCCCAGGCCTGTTCGACATTCCTGACATTCATATTCATGGAAATTTGTCTCCCATGAAAAAATCGTGTCAGAATGGAGCTGAATTCATGTGGTCTGATCCTGACATTAGACACTAGCATACATCACATTACACACTGGTATTTTTTAACCTAAATCTAGCATGTATGAGTGAATTCTCTTCACTGAAACGGAGATCTCTCTACCGTAGCTGAGAGAAGGTGTTGAAGAGGACGATGAATCTTAACATGGTTCTAATACCAGTGTTGGCTAAGCAGCACATGCTCGGAAGCGAATTAAATACATCCTCGTCCCCAAAACATGTACAATATGACTTTTTTTAAACAGTCCTATGCTATTGTTCTTCAGAGATTGAGCCTAAAACAACACAGATGCTTTCCTTTCCAGTTAAGAAAGCATTTTTTTTTTTTTTTAACTAAACCATACACAGAATGACTGGGTGTTTATTCTGCTCAGTGGTCCTTCCTGGGGGTTTGGGTCCATTTCCCTTCACAATCACTGATAGCTTCATGCTAGAGCTAACAGCTGTCATCATGTTAAACAGAGGAAAAGCCAGATGTGTGATGAAGGGCACAGATCAGTGGGAGTGCTGTCAGCTGGATAAAGGCAGGTAATAAAGGCAGTTTTCCTGGACAGGACAGATTCAGATGTTTCTTAATCAGAAAGTAAAGCAAAACAAATTCTACTGCTAGAACAACTCACGATAACACAGGGATTGGTGTCCACACAATACAGTACGGATATCGACTGGTGTTCAGGTTTATCTTCTCAAACGCTATTTGATAATTCTTTACCGACTCAATTTCAACAACATCCGCCATCACTGTAAACACAAACCGGAACTTCTTACCAGTCACTTCCTGCTTTCCTGCCGGGAACTGGCGGAGTGATACCGAAGCCTCATTACTGCCGAGCCGGGCTTTTCTCGTTAAGAATTGAGTTTAACATAAAAAATATTTACGTCGTATATTTACTAATTTATCAGACTGCATGTGTACGCTATCAGCCGAGAAAAACTGAAAAGCCGTGCATCTAACAGGAACTACTTTCCGTTCTGGCTTCCTCTCTCTCTCTCTCTCTCTCTCTCTCTCTCTCTCTATATATATACACATGTAAAAAATCATGTATAAATCATATAATCGTGTGAAAACAATGTATAAAATCATGCAGATACAGGTCAAGAGCTTCAGGTAATGTTCACACCAAACATCAGAATGAGTCTCTGTGAGTTTACCTGTGGCATGGATGCTGGTACCAGGTGAGCTGGTTTGAGTATTTCAGAAACTGCTGATCTCCTGGGATCTTCACACACAGCAGCCTCTAGAGTTTACACAGAAAGGTAAAAAACAAGAACTACCCAGGGAGCAGAGGGTCTGCAGACTGAAACACCTGAAGCACCAGGAGAACGAGCAGATCTAGAAACTCAAATAAACACCCTTTACAAACGTGATGAGCAGAAATTTTGTAAAATTTGTAAATTCCACAGTGAATCTGTTCCTCACATTTTCTATGATGTATAAATGTCACAATCTTCAGCATGGATATTTAATTTTTAAGTAATTTTTTAGGTTAAAAGCAAAAATTATGCCTATAATTATATATAACTATATAATATAATTATCAGTAGTGTGGCAATGCTAGTGAATGAAGTTTATACAAATACGTAAATGGACAAAGAAAACTCCAGCGACATCAAAATTAAATATAGAAATGGATCTTTATTTTAAAACACTGAATAGGATGAGAACAAACAAAGCTATACAGTCTTTAGATGTAAAGACTAATTTGATGTATTTAATTTAACCCAAAGATTAATTTGGAAGATATTAAAAAAAAAAGTTAACTTGTTAAGTTTGGCTGTTCTAGTTTTGTTCCTTGCTGAAACTTGATGCTTTACTGCCACCTGGTGGTCTGGTGTTACCACTCACGTGACATACAGGAGAGAAAACCCAGAAGGCAGTAAGTAAGTTTAGAAGTGATCCTGAAGAATGTCTCTTTGGGGAAATTGGACAGGTCTTCATTACTATAAATCCTTGATATTGCCGAACAATTCGAGACATGCTACTTATTTCTAAAGGATTTTAGAAATAAGCAAGACCTTGCTGATAACCATACACACACACATCCAATACACCACGTTAGCTCTCTAACATGCAATTTTTCTGATGCACCATTTTTATGTGCAATTTCTGATGCAACAACTCATATGTGCAATGCAATTTTTACTTGGGTGCAATTTACTACTGTTTTTGTGTCAATGTTTGTCACTCCATTGTGTACCTGGAGTGCACATTTGTATTTTTTTATTATACTTTATTCTACTCTATTGTTTAAAATTTTTGCTGCTCTTTGTTTCTGTCCACTTTCTGCCGTGACAATGCAAATTTCCCACTTGTGGGACTAATAAAGGTTTATCTTATCTTATTTGACAAAAAAGCATGGCTTTACCAGCTGGCTGATAATTTGATTATTTCAAGTCAAGTGTATTGATCATTTAATCAGTATTGTATACAGAGGAGAGACAGAGGGAGAAAATGTGGACATACACAAGACGGTTAATATTTTTAGGATTTGAAGCCAGTGGTTCAATTTGGACTGAAGAACTCGGTTACCATTTTGTGCTAAGACATGAATATAATTGAGTTAGCATGTTAAAATCAGCAATTTCTAAGCGAGGCCTATTAGTGGGGGTCAAGGGGAGAGCTACCTACTGAGAGCTGCAGAATGGGGGTTTAGAGGATACAAATAAAAACATTTGCTAAAAGTCCAAAAAGGGTAAACAATGAATACTGCAGATGAGGTAGAAGAAAAGAGGACAAATGAATGAGTATCTATTTGATACAATAGATTAAGCCAATAAGGTGCAAAGCCTAGTGTAGAAGTGGTTAAAGGAAACCATTAGTCCGGTATGAGAATGTGTAGTCTTACCACCAAGATGGAGAAAACAAAAGCAGTTATAAGGATTTAAAATGGCTTGTTTAATTGTAAGTAATGTTGGTTATAAATGACTGATGGCTGGATTTTGCCTGTCTATATGGAGATGTAATACTGTAGTGTTTTAATACTGAGATGTGTACTGTAATACTGCGTTCATGATAACTGGGAATTCGGAATTTTCAATAGAATTAATATTCACTCTAAGCCCTCTAAAAAACTATTTTGTTTTAATGAGTTGTTTGATTAGTGATTCATTCTATTTTTTATAAAGGTTGTGTTCATTATGCTATCATTCCCTGTGTAAAGCGCCGAAAATTACTCCAAAGAGCAATGTGATTAAAATGTCTTACAGAAAACGAATGAACATTTCCGTGATCAAAGCATCGCCACGTGTTTAACGATTTCAAATATAAACAGAAACTCAAAAGACTGCCTAGAAACCTTAAATCACGCTCTCCTTCTTCCTCTTACTTTTGACCATGAGCGCCGCCATGTTGAAGTGACGTCACGGAGAAGTCGGAGCACTGTGTGGGAAAAACAAAAACAAAATAACTTCGACTTTCCGAGTAGGAATTGTGAATTGCAGAGCCGTTCTTCAATACGGATCTCTCCTTCTGGGACTTTCGTTAAGGTCCCAGTTCCCACTTGGTCATGAACACTAGTGATGGGAATTCCGGCTCTTTTTAGTGAGCCGAATCATTTGACTCAGTTCAGCAGAAAGAGTCGGCTCCCAAGCGACTCTTCATCTAGTACAGCTTCTGGCTTTTATACCATTATTTTTCATTCTTTTTAATAAAATCATTAATGTAAAACATCAAACACTATTACACGTGTGTATTGAAGGTTTAATTAATACTGAACGTTGTAAATTAGCGTTTCACTACAAACAATAAACACAGTGCATCTGGTCATTGTGCATAAATGTATGTTACAGTTCTATTGCTACTGTGATGTCCACATCAAATAAAATAGAGTCAAATAAAATAAAAATAAATAATAAACTATCCAAAACACAAACCATTCCAATGCAAATCACACTGAAAATGGAACACGGTCTGCCATATAACAAATAAAAAATTAATTACAGTGTGCAAAATAGCACCATCAAACCGTTTTAATAGTGAAGCATATGATTTTTTTTTAGGGCAGATTGGTATTACGATTCATTATTAATTAATATTAATTAACAAAGAAAAAATAAATCGGCTCTCAGACGGGAGTCGGCTCCTACGTAATGGATCGATACCGACACATCAGTACTGCACACAAACATGGTGCTGTCACTTTAAATCTCCCAGCGGGGGGGGTGGAGGGGGACTGGGCTAACTGTACTCGCTAATAAAAACCCTGCAGTCAACAGCACACCGGATTAATCTCCACAATGGGCGTTAAATTATACTACACGACCGTCACCGCCTCAAGAGAGGTAAGAAAGAAGCTAAATGAGCATTACTTTCAGCACTTGGAGGGATCTGTTCTCTGTAAAACGAGACATTTAGAATGAAGGGAGATTAGGAGACACACCCAGTGCTTATTCAAATGTGTAATTAAATCCAGACGGTTGCACTTTTACACTAGTATTTACTCAACACTGAGCTCTATATATGCTCTTAAAGTAAGCAGGCATGAAAGAAAGGGTGTAAAGCAAATAAACAAGTAAATAGACCCTTATTATAAGGTTGTGGAGAAGCGGAAGCGGAAGTGCTGGTGGTCTGGGCATGTCTGAAAGTTCCTCGCGCATAAATCGTGTTGCTTCATGTTAACTGCAGAACTGCTGCAGGCATGGAGTGGACTTTACCCCTGGTGTCCGACCTGTAGCCTACTGCAGTGTGACACATGTTACAATTACACTTTACAGTGAGACTTCACAGCCTGTATCAGGTTCTGCTCCCCACCCCACCCCACCCCACCCCACGCCACCCTGTGTCTGCCAAAGTACACCTGAAGAGGGGTAAAGGGTGTCCTTTAACTTCCCTAATCAGATTAGTCATAGAATGTTTCACAATTAATCATCAACTTGCCTTTTTATAGTGAGAAATGGAGCACACACACACACACACACACACACACAGATATATTAATCAGCCTGTAACCCTGGTTATCCTTATTTCCATGGACAGCAGTTATAACTCCCACCCCGCTGCGAGGCTGTGGGGGTTTGTGTTCATGCAGCTGCAGGAGCATTAGTGAGGTCAGGCGCTGATGTTGGGATGCCGCACAGGGACGTCGTCATGCTGGGGCAGGTTTGGGCCTCTTGGTTCCTGTGAAGGGAGACTGTAACGCTGCAGCACACAGAGACGCTCTGTACAAGTGTGTGCTTCCTGCTTTGTGGTAACAGTTTGGGGAAAAAGCGCATATGGGTGTGACACATCAACTGACACGCACACATGCTCGAAGACTCGATTTTACCGTACCAAGACAGCTGAAAGACTTTTTTTGCTTCCTGATTTTATGAATTTAAATCTTAGTCATTGTTCTTCCGTCTTGTTTAATTTTCAGTCTCATATGTGCAAAAAGGTTTTTCCAAAATGTCAATGTCATCAAAATGAATTCCGACTTATTGTAGATTACAGTGAACATTTGAAAGTGAAGTAGTTGGGCAGAGTGGTTACACCCACGCTCCCAGTCACGCCCAGAGACGCGAAGTGTCCGGGAGGGGCTAAAGGCCTTGTGGTGAAGGGCTGCGAGGGTTGATCTGTCCTCC
This sequence comes from Parauchenoglanis punctatus, assembly GCA_030068025.1. Classification (NCBI taxonomy): domain Eukaryota; kingdom Metazoa; phylum Chordata; class Actinopteri; order Siluriformes; family Auchenoglanididae; genus Parauchenoglanis; species Parauchenoglanis punctatus. The sequence goes on along the minus strand of JAQQZU010028597.1, from coordinate 5,623 downwards.
CATTACAACACCTAGAGCCCAATGCATCTGCCTTAAGACCCGTGTGTTCTCTGCGCGTCCGTCAGCTCCGTGTCGGGGCTTCGTCCAGATTTCCTTGCAGGCTGTGCTGAGCACCGAAGACCGTTCGAGTTTGATGAACGATCAGTGCTGTAATACAGTGAGCTGCTGGATCGATGGATCAGTCTCGCTCACCCTGGAGCTCATGGGTTGTTACGGAGCAGTAACATTCCGAGCCACAGTCACCTATTCAGGCCCCTAAATCCTAAACATTACTGTCATTTCTCCCAATAAACATTGTACAAAAGTTCAGCCTTCTCTGGCTAGTTTTTGAAAGCAAATCTCAGTCGGGAACCTTTTCTGAAATCCGGAGATTGAGGCGGACTTGCCGTGTGTGTGTGTGTGTGTGTGTGTGTTGGGAGTCATGATACACCCACACGTATTCTAGGATGAATGGCAGAAATTGCAGCACTTGGATGAAGTGCTGGACGGCGCGTCTCCGCTCGCGGCGCTCCGGGTGTACGGGGCGGGAGGACGGCGCGTCTCCGCTCGCGGCGCTCCGGGTGTACGGGGCGGGAGGACGTCGCAAGAAGTCATGCTCATACAGCATTTGCATGTTGATGTGTAAAATAGTTCACCAAGTACCCTAATGCATTTATCTCTAAATGTAGAAATCAATAGTTTAAATGGATTGATATTTTTAAAAAAGTAATGCTTTGGTAATATTTGCTGTGTTTATATGCACCACTTACCTGTTTTCCAGGTGAAATCGAAGCAGGCTGAAGTGATGCGCATTTTAGAGAGTAAGAACATCCAGTTTGAACTGATTGATATTTCTGTGGACGGAGACCTCCGGAATGAGATGAGGACCAAGTCGGGGAACCCCACAGCTGCCCCGCCCCAGATCTTCAACGAGGGCGAGTACTGCGGGGTAAGGATAGGGACGATGTTCACCTGTTCTCGTCAGTTGTGTATTTATGTGGAGGACGGTATCGCTGTAATGAGTAACACTCTGTATACTCATACTTTTTACTTCTACCTTCCTGAAGAGTTCAGTTTTAATGAACGGAAAATATAGTATAACACTTTAAAATGGTGTTTCGGCTTGTAGGCTGAACAGTGGGGTCGTATTGTATCTTCTTTTTTACTACACCTTTGGATTTTTTATTTCCTGTATCAAAAATCTGAAAAATCTGCGACTGTTTGTTTGATTACAGTGTTGAGAACCTGGACGTAAGTAGCACGGATCCACGTCTCTCCTCCTTCTGCAGTTAAATGTGGACATTTCCATATGTGCAAAAATGAACGCAGACTCTTAACACACTTTACATGTTCACAAATGCTCAGAAACTAACGTATACGCAGTCGGTAACAGTGCCGTGTCCGCTTTGGCCTTCAGGTGAAATCGGCTTGTGTTGTGGAGCGTTATCTTCCTGCAAGTTTCTGTCCCAGTGTGTAGCCATGACGAGACAAACTATGGGAGGTATTTTGTGTCAAAGAAAATTACCAATTTTTTCCCCATGTGTCTTTGTGCAAAGATTGAGCCGAAACAGCATTATTTGCGTTTTAATTTTCCGTACAGCGAGTGGGATAACTTTCAATAAAGATTTTAATCTCAATCATGGGTACATATACATGCAGCAAGACACACGATATGTATACATTTACCATGTGTATCCATGCATTTAAACATACGTGCAATGAGAAGAAGGAAAAACATTCGCATTCACCATCCTCCAATATGCTAATTAGCTATGGGCGTGGCTAAGACTTGGGACATGCACGGCATTATTTCTTTTAATCTTTCACTTTGGCCCATCTTTGTGCACAGATATGGGAAAAGAAATAGCAATTGGAAGTTTGCATTTTAATTTATTGTGGTTTTCTTTCATTTTTGGCACAAAATATGTACCATATACGCCACATGCAGTCAGAAACCATGTTCACGTGTACAGCGCCATGCAGACACTCGTCAGAGGACATTGTTGCCCCAGTGTACCCCAGGAAAGCATCCGCCTCCTCACACTCATCACTGGCCTATACGTAATCATTACCGCAGGGGCTTGTCTTACTTACACCAGGTTTTGCTCCTTTAACCTCAGGTACCTCTCATTTCCCAGTTTATGCTCCTGTAGCTGCTGAAGACTTGCGTTCTTGTTCCCTGCTGCATGTCGTCTTCTGACGAGGTCTTCGCTGGTTCTGTCTGTTCAGCGTAAAGTGGTGTGATCAGAGAGGACATGCTGCACACCACTGCTGAATTCAGATGCGCTCTACCAGGTTATGACCTGCCTGTTTTCTTGCATGATTTCTCGCTGTTCTGCTTTAACCTCACATTTGTCTACGAACTCTAAAACCCAGTTACAATGACGTGCAAAAAGAGGAAAGTACACGAGAAGTGAAAGACGTGCGTTTGTGGTCCGTTTCACTTCACACTGACCTGTGAAATCCCTCGCCTTGGGTTGGGTTAAGTGAAATTGCAGAGCAAATCACGCTGGGTGAATCTTGGCGCTACGCTGACCTGAGCAGATTGCCCATCACGGAATCGGTTAAATCTGTGTGCTGCCAAAAAAAACGGCTGGTAGGGAACAAGACATGCACGCAAAAATGTTATGTATTTTTGGGTATATTAATACATCTCAGGATAGGATGTACTGAGTGCCACCTTTAATATTTTCTTTCAGTATCTAGACTATTGTAATTGTCTTAAAGCATATCTATTGAGTGTTTGGTGTTCCTGTCTGGGCAGACATCATGTTTGATTTGTTTCATATTTTTCTTTCATGTCAGTAACCAGAGCGTAAAGATCGTTTTATACTGTACTAATCTCACAGTAAAAATCATTTTCATAAAAGTCGTAGAGTTGATTATGTGCAGCATGACGGACGCGGGCTGGGCCGCAGACGCGCACGCCAGCTGTGCCGTGAGGCTTCAGTCACTAACCTTATGTTGAATGAGGATGAAGGTGTATCTGATAAACTTTCAACTCAGTGTGTGTAACAATAATCAACTGGAATCCTCACAGTTTCTCTCGGCGTTATACAGTTGAAAAAGTTATAAAGTGTTATAAAGTAATGAAAGCTTTAATGATTTCAGAAGAGACCGGAAACCTGATTTTTGTTTTTTAATTTATTAATTAATTACTTTATTTATTTATTTATTTATTTATTCTCCCCCCCCTAAGTGTTTTAATTCATTCATCCCACTCTATGAAGCCTGTGCGTGCCTGAAGTTTTCTGCTCAAAATTATTGGTCAATTAGGCCTCATTTATTGACCTGGATATGAGCAGATTTCTGGGTAAATCGTTGACGCGAGTATTTAGACAAGAAATTTGAAACATGACAATTCAGTAAATCCGTAAACATTCGTCGAATGTCGATGTCGAATCATGTAATCTGGATGGATTACTGCACTTTTATATCTGCGGTATACTTGCAATATAGTTTACAGCGTTTAGCAGACGCTCTTATTGACTTGTAGAAGAGTCTCGATCGAAAACATCCTTATCAGGGACTAAGCGCTCCATGCAGAACATGCTGTGAAAACCAGTCATTTTATTTTATTGGCATTAATTAAAGAATACAAAAATAAAGAAAGCGAGCTGATACAATTATAACAAAAGCAATGGCACTGTATAACGAAGGACCGGACGCTTCAGCCGACGCAGGACTTGCAGCTCATTATTATTATTGTTGCTAATAATAATGATAATTAAAAATTATTTTATTGGCATTGAAGGGAGTCAAAATAATTTCCACTTGTTTTTCAGCCTTTACCCTGACCACTCATTTCGTGCTCCCACCTGTCTGTGTGCTTTACCTTTTATGGAGTTTAGTGGGTGGCACTACATGCAAATGAGCTGGGCTGGGAATGTGATTTGGGATTTATGGGTGGTTGACGTAAATATGGAGAAAATCATGTTTCCGAAACTCTTGTAAATCCAGCGGATTTTTTTTTTTTTTAGTTCTGTTTGGTTTATGCAAATATTTACACTGAAAGATTGATGAATATTCATTTTCCATTGCTCAGAAACTCATGCTCAGGACTTTTCTTCTCTTCCTAACAGGACTATGAAATGTTTTCTGAGGCAGTAGAGGCAGAGACAGTGGAGAAGTTCCTCAAGATTGCATGAGGGTCCTGCCTGGTCGCATGCAATGCCTTTTCCTCTGCTTTACTGGACCATGAGTCTTAAAAGGAAGACCTGCCTCGTGTCCTCTGCCCAATGGCAATGTCTACTATTCTCTGTATCTATGCCATTTTAATATGCCAAACGCATCTTCCTGTCTGCAATGCAGTGAGCTGAAAGCACAGAGCTCCACTGGATTGACTCTAGTTGTTCTGAATGTGGTTGGTCATGTTTTCAGTATTCATTTGTGCACGAATCGGATTTCTCGCTGATTTTTCTGTTTCTGTTAAATGTCATTAGTTATGTTGTGGTAATCAGTGGAGCTCCACAATATGGAGTAAATACATAATCCAGACTTTATTGCAATCAGTTTATTGTTAATCGAATACTAATCTATACTCAAACGCAACATGAACCCAATCTCCTGTGGACCAAAAATATCAATTCGCTATATGCATACGTGTTGTCTTATTTTTGATCTGCTGGCCAGTTGCTTGTCTTGTCTTGACAAACCATGTCCGCATGCTACGTTCGATTGTGTGTCATTACTTAAAGAGTGGCTGCTTTTGCGGTTTGACGGGGACCAGGTGAATATGAACTTCAACACCACCGCCTGATCAGGAAACACTGTTCTATGCTGTGTGTATGTCACAAGATACAAGATAAATGTTCAATACCAAGGTTCATAGAATAAAAGCATTCCATTATGTTCAATTGTGCCAATAAATGTCCCTGGAAATACAGTGTCCATGTTAATACAGTGTCCTCTTCTGAAACATGAGCTTTCCTGGGGTAGCTCTTGAATTGCAGGAAAGCCCAGTCAAAAATTGGTGTTTTAAAGTGACAAATAATCGGCAGGATGGTCTAATAATAGGTGATTATTATGATCTCATGCGGCTGCCGGTATGCATTGGTGGCAGAAGATTCTGATCATGCACTGAATGTTTGCATGTCCACAATAAATCCCTTCACTCCTTTAGCAGAAAGCTAGTTACGCATTTCCATGTTATCCAGCATATCCAGTTCAGACCAGACATACATCCACGCATACCATCTCAGTTAACGTAACTATGGAACAAACAAATGTTTTAAGAAATGTGCCACAATCTCTTACTTGTACTGAAAGGTTTTACGGTGCCAGGACGTGGACATCAAATGCACCTAATGCAACCGAGCTGGTACTTAGCAACCACTTCTAAAGTGTCTCAGGTATGTCCGAAGCAACCAGGTTAGAGACTGCACAACATTGGCCTTTATTGTAATGACTGTATCTGTGTGATCTGTACTAATCCATAGTAAACTGAAATAAAACATATAACTCGCTACTATTACCTATGGCTCATCCTTGTGACCTTTGTACTCATTACATCCTGTAATATATACATTGTGTTGCATGAAGATTTCTTTTTTGAGTGGTTGGACTTTGTGGTTTCCTCCGGGTGCTCCGGTTTCCTCCCACAGTCCAAAGACATGCAGATTAGGTCAACTGGCTACTCTAAATT
>JAQQZU010028551.1:985-27452 GCA_030068025.1 Parauchenoglanis punctatus | reverse complement strand
CAGATTTTACACGCTTCCCCGCCTCGCCGAGACCTTTCCAACGAGCCCTCAACCGTGACGATAGCCCGTCGGGGGCCGGAGATAGGGGCCCGTCTCTGCCGCAGATTCCTACCCGGCCGAGGGCGCTCGAAATCGGCCTCGTGGCCGGCCCGACCCGCGCCCTTGGGGCTTCCCGCTCCCAGGAAAAAAATTGGAACGCGCCAGACGTGCCAGATTTCACGCTTAAGCACCCATCCTACTGATTAAACTGTTAAATATAATTTTTAATACCACGCCCCCCCCCTTTCTACTGGACTCCGATGCCCGGCCCCTGGTATAACCGGAGACATTGCGCTCCGATGCCCGGCCCCTGGTATGACCGAGGACAGGGAGTGGAGGCCCACGGCCGCCGTGCGACACGGCCCTGACCATAACCGTAAAAACCATAAAAACACAAGTGTATCTGCACAACGAGGGATCGTTTAGAGTCCATATAATGGTTCAAAAATGTCCTATTGTCAGTCAAGTGTACGTCCTAATTCCACATCCATCACGGCAACAATGTCATCGGACTATGGGTACGGCGGGGGTTGGGTTGAGCTACATCGAGGTAGCGAGGCGAAACCCGACTGGCTGCCACATGATCAGTGGACGACAGGCCACTTCGAGGTCAAAAGAGAGTGACTACTACAGAAACAATTAATTACCAAATTTACAACTGGCTTCTGGAGGTCTGCAATCACCGATTCATGTTGAAGCTCACATACAAGATATAGAATTTTGAATTCCGTAACTAGTGTGTAGAATATTTATGGCCTGTTTGCAAAAAGAGAGCTTGTACTGTTTCTGTATTATATTGCAAGCTGTTTTCGCTATGCAGTAATCCCTTGCTACTTCGTGCTTCAGTGCATCACAGTTTTTTCTAAAATATTCATCGAAAAAAAAAAAAAGCAGCAACATTTCCTTTTTTATTTTTGAAATGATTTTAAATAAAGTTTTAATGTTTTTACAACTTAATTTTACTTGGGATCGACTCACTTTGCTGCCTGACATCCGCCTCTTCTGTTACAGGAATGCTGGGAAATTCACCTCAACTGATCGGCTCGTGAGATTTCAGAGCCGAGTCGATAGTGAACTTGTGGCCTTTCCCCTCAACATTTTCACTATTAAATACGGAAAAGTTAAGGAAAAGGCACAACACTTGACAATATTGCAATCTCCATGGACTATGTGTACTACTGTTGGCAGATGTGACAAAACCTGCAGCCACAGGGCCCTTTTGGGAACCACTTTGATACTCCTGCCTTAAGCCCTTAACCCCAGGGTCTCAAACTCATTCCCAAAGGGGCCGTGTGGCTGCAGGTTTTTGTTTCAACCAAGCAGCAGCACACCCGACATGCTCGGGGCTTCAGGTAGTTCAGTCACTCTGTACGGCACACACAGATCGACCGATCAACTGCCTGAAGACTCGAGCCGTCAGGTGTGCTGCGGCTTGGTTGAAACAAGAATTTGCAACCACACGGCCCTTTCGGGGACGAGTTTGACACCCCTGCCTTAAACCCTACCCCCATCCAAGTACTCACCTGTCTCCCAGCCAAGTGCTTATCAAGCCCGACCCCGATTAGTGTCCGAGGCCAGACGAGCTCATGCGTTCTCACAGTGGTACAATCAAGAGCAAGAATCAAAACACCATTTAATAATCATCACTCAGCAGGTCTAGAGACAAACATCCAGAGAATGTCAGAGGGTGCTGCATTGTGTCTTTGTCCATCTAGAGAAAGCATACAACAGGATACCAAGAGAGAGGAACCGTGGCCTTGTATGAGGAAGTCTGGAGTAGCAGAGAAATATGGTACAGTGGTACAGGACATCTATGGAAGCTGGAAGACAGTGGTGAGGTGTACCATAGGCATGACAGAGGAGTTCAACGTGGAGGAAGGGACTGCACTGAGGATCGGCTCCGAGCCCTTTGTTCGTTATGGTGATTGATAGGCTGACAGATGATTAGACAGGAATCTCCATGGACCATTTGTACTACTGTTGGCAGATGTGATAAAACCTGCAGCCACAAGGCCCTTTTGGGAACAAGTTTGATACCCCTGCCTTAACCCCACGGTGTCAAACTTGTTCCCAAAAGGGCCGTGTGGCTGCAGGATTTTGTTTCGACCAAGCGGCAGCACACCTGACGACTCGAGACTTCAGGCAGCCGATTGGTCAATCTCTGTACGGCACACACAGATTGACCCATCAACTGCCTGAAGACTCGTGTCGTAAGGTGTGCTGCTGCTTGGTTGAAACTGAGTGTAAGGAGCAGGTGGAGGTATGCCCTGGAAAGGAGAGGATTGAAGTTTAGCCCAACAGAAAGGAAAGGTGTACTAGACGGTGGTGAGAACGGCGATGTTGTACGGTGTAGAGACAGTGGCACCGTGTTCGATGTGTTGAAGACAAAGCCAGACTGCACGACCTGAGAATCGAATGTACACAAATCAGTTCCATGGACACAGCGAAATGTATACAAACTAATATAGGACGAGGTGATGCAGACCAAAACTTTGCGAACTGTCAGCGAAATAAGATGTCCATCTCCCGATAAAATAAGAAACGAAAGACAGCTCCAAGTCAAAACGACATGACCTATTTATTGCACATATTTTATCAAACAGCTGTACATGTTATAGGCGGGAGGGGACCAGCCTCCTAAATGAATAAAGAAAACCACATTCAATTGAAATGACTTGAGTACATTTAAATAAAGATGGTTCTTCTCCTGCACGACAAAATACTCACAGCTGTGTTTTTACACGTAATTATCTTCATTACAACAAGGCTTGAAATTCGTTTATTTTTTTTTTTTTTACCAGCCAGCCAGAGTACTTACCTAAAAGTTACTATCCAATCAGAAAATCAACTAGCCAAAGTGTCTGATCTCAGTGAGTTAAATAGGGAATACTATTAAATGGGGAAAAAGTTAAGGGAAGGGCACAACACTTGACAATATTGCAATTTCCATGGACTATTTGTACTACTGTTGGCAGATGTGTTAAAACCTTCAGCCACAGAGCCCTTTTTGGGAATGACTTCGATACCCCTGCCTTAAGCCCTTAATCCCAAGGTGCCCAATCCCAAAAGGACTGTGTGGCTGCAGGTTTCAACCAAGCAGCAGCACACCTGATGACTCGAGGCTTCAGGCAGTTGACTGGTCAATCTCTGTACGGCACACACAGACTGACTGATCAGCTGCCTGAAGACGCGAGTCGTCAGGTGTGCTGCTGCTTAGTTGAAACTCTAGTGAGAGCAAGGAGCAGGTGGAGGGAAACCTGGAGATGTTTAGGTATGCCCCGGAAAGGAGAGAAATGAAGTTTAGCTGAACCGAGACAGAAAGGAAAGGTGTACGAGACAGTGGTGAGAGCGGCAATGTTGCACGGTGTAGAGACAGTGGCACTGTGTTCGATGTGTTGGAGCTTAAGCCAGAGAGGCCAGACTGCACGATCTAAGAATCAAATGTGTACACATCAGTTCCATGGACACAGCAAAATATAAAAACTAATAGGGCTAGGCGATGCAGACCAAAACTTTTTGCGAACTCTCGGCGAAATAAGATCTCTCTCCGTCTCCCGATGAAAGAAGAAACGAAGTCAAAACCACATTTCCCAATCAGGCAGCACAACTTGAATATTTTGGGGCGGGCAAATTTTTTTTTGGAGTGAATAGACACATGTGCAGGCCAGGGCCCGGGGCCTGCCTAGTGCCCTGGAAGCTACTGGGTTTTGACATTCTCTCTGGTGAATTTTGAGCATTTCTTGAGGACATTGCACTTGTCAAAATACATCCCTTTACTAAGTACTGCTACTGTTTCATTAATAATAATAATATTACAATAACAAAATTGCCAATCCTGGTAAATAAAACTTAATATACATATTGTTTACGATAAAAAAAAAAAACTAGACCAACTACATCCTGACGGACAAACCCAAGACCTTCACAGATGTCTCTGTCCTCAATAAATTAGACACAGGCAGTGACCATCAGCTAGTGTGCACTGCACTAACCATCAGCACAAAGCTCGAAAGACAACGCGTTACGGCGAACTCGAAGACCAAACCATCTGACAATCTCAGAGAAAGCACCTCAATTCTAGTTAGAACTCACCAATAGGTTCCAAGCCATCAACAACCTTGAAGTGGAAGACCTCAGTATCGACTGCGACAAGGCAAGCACCACCATTCTCGAAGCTGCAATGAAGACTGCTGGAAACCGAAGGCCGCCCAAACCAGAAAATCTTTCCAACCATACCAAGCAACTTGGACAGAAGCGACGACATGAAGCAAAGTGGCACAATCGTTCAGAACATCAAATACTCTGACCTGTAAGGAAATAAGATGCAGAATGGCTGAAGAGATAAACACCTACAACGAAGAACTGAAAGCACTGGAGAACAAGGGACTATAAGCAATAAAGACAGACCAGTGTCTAGGAAGGAACCAAATGAACTATGGTAGCAAAATTGGGCCCTCAACACCAGATAAATGCTAGCGGTATCCCAGCAAAAGATGGAACGCATCATGCTCAACATCACACTGAAAGATAAAAATAGAACACTTGGATAAGACAGCAACTAGGAGTGAAGGATATCAGGGTCAAAGACAGCAAACACAGGTGGGTCGGCCACATTGCTCGATTCACTGACAACCGAATGGACAAGATCACGTGGGAGACGCAAAGCAAGATGATGTCCCTATGCTTTGAGTGAGGTCAACACGGACAACCATTGCAAAAGGACAGAGTGCTGGAAGTCCAGGAAGGGGTTCCTTGCTCATGAGTGAATTCACCCTAGATACAGATTTAAAAAAAAAAAAAAAAAAAAAAAAAAAATACAAGCCCAGCACACATTAGATATCTGTAGTAAACATCCTGACAGTACAGTGGAGGTAAACAGGAAAGTAAATAAGAACAAATTGGGTATAGATTCTTTACCTGCATCTCACCACCACTTGAAGATTTCATCCCCTTTCCTCTTTTTTTGCTGCTGGGATGAGACATCACAGAACCCCTCCTGTATTGATCCAGCTCACAGATTTCCTTGCACCAAGTTTTACTGTCATTTTAAAAAAAAAAAAAAAAAAAAAAAAACCCCACACACATTCGGTATTCACAAAACTTACCAGATATTAAAGCGTCCATTAGTTACAGAAGCTAATATAAACAGCTAGCCACAAGTTAACGCCGAAAACTTGCCCAACAGTGGGCACCCCACTGGTATCTCACACGGGGTGACACTGGGGGGGAAAAAAAATAAAAATTAAAAAAATAATAATAATATAAAATATTTTCCCCTTTAGCACCTCGTTCACAGCTGAACCTCACTTCACTCAACAACAAGCCCAGTCAGCTCACTTTGAATGCAGCATTGAGCCAATCATCAGTCGGAATGGTCAACATCGCGGAAACGGGGCGGATCCATCTGGTATCACGGGAGATGGTTTTTGCTCTGCAGATCAGAAGGCTGGATGCTGTGATTATGTTTGCATAGTTGTTGTTAAAACAGCCAGGATTTATAACTTTATAAAAAAACATTTATTTTTTTTATACTGAGATTTTTGGGGGCAAATGCCCCATTACCCCCCTAGTTGTGCCAGTCATCATCACCCCTCCACTGACCCATACTCAACAGTTCTTTGTAAAAGGTCACTGAATCCAAAAATTCTAAGACACTGCCCCACTTTACCTCATTTACATTTGAGTCTATCCACCTTGCTGCTACCATTTAATTGCCGCATTTTCCGCACCATAATGCGCACTTTAAAGTCTTAAAGGGCTACGGAAAGGACCAACACAAGGTCGTTCATTCGTAAAGATTATAATATTTTGTCCACCAATACATGGCAGTTTTTAAATCAGTAAACACATCGGTTTTTTTTTTTTTTTTTACAAATCGACACAATAGTTCGAAATATCACAGATTCAAGCAATCCGCCGAAGACCGTTCAACTCACCAGGAAGGCAGCAGATATGACGTCAGCGCAGTAACCACGAGGATTCATTTATGGTAGTACCACATGCCAGGAGGACAGAGCCGGTGGGTTTCTTGTGCAGTGCAGACATTATTGAATAATGTCTTGTGTTAATTTACACAATTACAAGTCAGTGTGCTTTACCCTTGGTTTATAAGATACAGTAATTCATTTAACATATTGCTAGCGCTATTAGCGCTTCTGCAAGTAAAAATCACCTCAAAGTTCAGAGGAAAAAAAAAAAAAAACAACAATAGTACTGAAACATTTAACACCCAAATATAATAAATTTATATTGTACCTGTACAGTAAATACATTATACAGTAATTCGTTTAAAATAACGATAGCGATGCTGCTATCGCGGAGTGCTCACGAACCATCCTTAAAATAGAAAAGAGAATTTTCCCCTACATATGTGAGAATACCGAATCGATGTGCTTCTGTATTCCTAGTCAAAATGTGACACTTTAGGTTTCCAAAGGACTTGCATATGAAATCTATGAACAAAACAAGTACAACGAACCCGTGCTTGATGGCAGCTGTGCTTCAGTGCTATCTAGTGAATGCATCTTCGTGAACTTGTGTATAGTATTTGCCAGAAAGCACATGTTAGATATTTAGTATGGTTATATTTAGGCTAAATTTTGGAAGTTTTAATGATATGCAATTTCACTTGGAAAGAAACACATGAATGAACTAGAGCTTTTAAAAAAAAAAAAAAAAAAAAAACCCATGCTTTAGTGGGAAAACCGAGCATCTGTAGCCTTGTGAACAGGAGAATAGACCCACCCTATGTTTTCATTGCATTCTACGTACATAATATTTTAAAAGGTTAATCACTGAATAAAGCTGAATGACACTCACTGTTTAGCTTTTAGTACCTTGTTTTTTGTTAGGGGTTGTGCTAAGTGGGTTAGCATTAAAGCTAAACCCGACTATTGATGCAAAACAAAGCTCCTTTATTGAAAGGCAATTCCAGAACGCGGACTGTAATGCTGACCGACAGACTCCCTTCACTTAAAAACCCAGTGAGCATAAACACAGCAAACAACAACAGCAGTCTATAGAACCAGAAAAGCCAGAATGAAGTCCTTACTTAGAGGGGCAGCATGCACTTACAGACAGAGCAACAGCATGAAAGCTACCAACTCAGACAAACAAATGATGCAGAGAATAAATCAGAACTAAAGCAGAGGAACCAACAAGGACATGTAGACTCGTGGGCTATTAGGCAACTGTGACTACGTCATAAATACCACATGACTTACGGGTCCTTGGCCACACTGTCAGGCAAACAAAGGAGGCAGCCTAATAGCATTAGCACGGATTACCACCGAGTGCGAGGCAAGACTGCACTTATTCGAAGAAAATGACCGCGAATTCCGAAATGTGACTTTTGTCCGAAGTTGTGCAAGGCGACAGAAGAGCGAGGTATGCAGAAAAACTATTCTCGGCATGGAAGAACTGTATGTGATGCCCGGAACAATGTTTACACCACTGACTGAACTGAAGCGACGCTACCTCCCGAACCCTCCGAAACTAGACATTCATATATACCTTGAACAAGTCGTCTAGCCTCACACAGAAGAGCCTGAAAGCCTACAAAAGTCTGGAGGCACACAAATATTTTGTGGCCGGATGGGTGAGAGGTGAAGTCGTACCAGCTCGAAGCGAGCAAGTCGCATGTCATGGCAAAGGTGAGTTTCATAGCTATTAATAAGTCTAAATAGTGAACTGAATTTCACCTCTATAGTGTAATAGTCCCTGATTCCACTCCATAGAACTAAATTATTTTTTACACAAAAACAACAACAACAACAACAACAACAAGCTGTCTAACATGGTTTTGCACCGAGGTAGACAGTTCTGTTTTCCAAATACAGTGTCTTGTCCTGTTTGTAACCGGTATCATGGTTTAAGGGCTTTTAGCATCTGTTCAAAGCTGTGAAATTTCATATTTTTGCCCCGAAACTGACATTGAAAACAATTTTCTGCATACCTGCCCTTGTAGGGTGGGCCAGTAGGCATGGGACTTTGAGGACGACACCCAGACACGTCTGCAATGAAGCATGGGGGGAGAGAAAAAAAAAAACCCAACTCATTTCCATTGTGTAGGGAACTTTGCAAAAAAAAAAAAAAAAAACAAACAACCCCAAATGCAGTTTGAGAAAAACAAGTGCATCTGCACAATGAGGGATCGTTTAGAGTCCATATAATGGTTCAAAAATGTCCTCTATTGTCAGTCAAGTGTACGTCACAATTCCACATCTATCACGTCAACAATGTTGTCGGACTATGGGTACGGCGGGGGTTGGGTTGAGCTACATCGAGGTAGCGAGGCGAAACCTGACAGGCCACGTCGAGGGCAAAAGAGAGCGAATACTATAGAAACAATTAATCACTAAATTTACAACTGGCTTCTGGAGGTCTGCCATCACGGATTCATGTTGAAGCTCACATACGAGATATAGAATTTTGAATACTGTAACTAATGTGTAGAATATTTATGGCCTGTTTGGAAAAAGAGAGATTGTACTGTTTCTGTATTATATTGCAAGCTGTTTTAGCTATACAGTCATCCCTTGCTACTTCGCGCTTCAGCGCATCACAGATTTTTCTAAAATATTCATCAAAAAAGAGCAGTAACATTTCCTCAATGTCCTTTTTTATTTTTGAAATGACTAAGTTTTAAAAATGTGTTTTTACAACTTAACAATTTTACTTAGGCTCAACTCACTTTGCTGCCTGACGTCCGCCTTTTCTGTTACAGGAATGCTGGGAAATTCACCTCATCTGATCGGCTCACGAGATTACAGAGTTGAGTCGATAGTGAATTTGTGGCCTCCCCCCCCCTCAACATTTTCACCATTATATAGGGAAAAAAGTTAAGGGAAAGGCACAACACTCGACAATATTGCAATCTCCATGGACTATTCGTACTACTGTTAGCAGATGTGATAAAATCTGCAGCCACAGGGTCATTTTGGGAACGACTGACACCCCTGCCTTCAGCCCTTAACCCCAGGGTCTCAAACTCATTCCCAAAAGGGCAGTGTGGCTGCAGGTTTTTGTTTCAACCAAGTTTGTTTCACCTAATGACACGAGTCTTCAGGCGTGCTGCTGTTTGGTTGAAACTCTGTAGTGAGAGTAATGAGCAGGTGGAGGGAAATCTAGTCTAGTAGAGGGTCTAGTGAGCTGTTCAGGGTGTATCCCTGCACTGCATTCCTACAGTGTGACGTCACTTCCTGGGAGTGAACGCTGGCGCGTCTGTGCTGCCGCTGCTCTCTGGAATTGTTTGTTGTAACCTGTAACCCTGACCTCGATCTGTTTTCGCCTATCTAGGCATTTTATTTTTATGTCAGTTTAGACGTCCGAGTTTAAATAACTTTACGTGCCCTACGTATTCGCCTCTGAAATCGATATCGAGTTGTTTTTGTACGGTTGCGAGATTGCTGACCTGTCTACCTGCGCGCTAACCCTCTGGCTACCTTCGTGACCCGCCCTCCTGGATGGATCACCTTTGCCACGGGCTGATCGAATTGAAATACCGGTAGGCCTAGTCTAGCCCTGCTGCTGCGATCCAACTACAAACTTTGGGATTACTTGTGAACTGGCTACCTGATTCCTGATCCTTGTTGGATGGTGCGGATTTAACAGCTGTGGAGTATCTGTGGATGCTGACTCCGAGATCAACTCTCATCGGATGGTCTGTCGGTGTGTGCCTGTTTATTTTGTGCGAGCCCGCTCGGGGGTACTCTGCTGGCCTGGTAAGTGCCTTGCTTGCTACTTAGTGGGTGAGTCTCTTGTGCATGTCAGTGGAAACTCTGCCTGGCTAACGTACTAACGATTGGTTCTATTAATGCGAGCCCTCTCATAGGTAGCCTGTCCGATAGTTGTCTTGCTCTCTGCTTTAGTGGGTAAGCCTACTTATTCGTGCCGGTGGTCCTGATGGCTAAATCGCTTTGAACTAATACTGGCCACTACTGCAGACTGCCCCTGCCATGAACTCACGGTGAGAGGAGTCATCACACCTGCTTAGCTTACTCTGCCTCCCATTCCTCCCGATGCGACGCACAGTGTTGCTGCTCTGTAGCCTTGTCCTAGGACTTTGGCTGCTATCGGATGCACACTGTCAATTCCTGCACAAACTGCCCCTATCAACGATGGCCCTTAACTACACAGCTGCGTTCATGCAGAGCCTACGAAAGGACTCTTACAAATTCCCCGGTATCCTAAAAATGCACCAACACCTGGGCATTATACGTCGGCCGAAATATATCCATCGAGGATCTCGTCGGTCATTTTCTCGTCTTGCTCATTCCAATAACATTGATTCCGTTTGGAGTGGGTATCGCAACTGCGCTGGTGCGCAAAACCGAACTGTAAATGTGGACAATTTGTGTGCGGTAAAATTTTCCATGCCAACCCACACCCCTTGCTCTACCAAAAACGCATCATTTGCCCTATTAAATGTACGATCCCTTAACAACAAAGGACCTTTCATCAACGATACAATAACTGATATGAACTTGGACTTTATGTGTTTGACAGAGACATGGCAGCTTCCCAATGACTATATGACACTAAATGAAGCCGCGCCTCCAGGCTATGTCACTCTTGCCAAGCCTCGCCTGTCAGGACGCGGGGGAGGTCTGGCTGTAATCCATCGCTCCTGTTTTAAAGTTGACCCTGTGCCCCTGCCTGTTTTTACGTCTTTTGAATGTCTTTCATTTAGTTTTACTGGGAGCCAACCATCACTTGTTTTATTAGTATACAGACCCCCTAAGACCTCATCTGCTTTTATAACTGATTTTACTGAGCTGCTCTCCTCGATGTGTCCTAAATATTCCTCTATTGTTGTGTTGGGTGATTTTAACATTCATGTGGATTCTAACCAGTGCAATATTGCCAGTCAATTTTTAAATGTTTTAAACTGTTTTGATTTTACCCAGCATATAAATTTCCCCACACATTCTAAAGGTCACACCCTTGATCTTGTTTGTTCCAGTGGAACAGCTTCACCACATGACATTTCACCCAAAGACCTCTCTGTCTCTGATCACATTGCCATTCTTTTCCACCTTGCTATCCCTGTCCCTCAGCGACGCCTCCGTCCCCTCCGCTCCATCACATACAGAAACATTAGAAACATCAACATGACAGACATGGAAGACCTACTACAATCCCAGCTCTCAGTTCTACCACTCAGTCCTTGCTCTGATGAGCTGGTTACATTCTATAACTCCAACATCTCTGCTACATTGAACAAACTTGCCCCCCTGAAAACACGAAAAGTCTCATTCTCACATTCAGCCCCCTGGTACACACCTGAGTTGAGGGAAATGAAGGCTACTGGCCGCAGGCTAGAGCGGCTCAGTAGAAAGACTGGCCTCACTGTCCACACACTTGCCTATAAAGAACATGTCCATACATACAAGGAAGCACTCAACACAGCCAAGACATCATACTACACTTCAATTATTAGCAAAGGTCAGAATAATCCCAGAACCCTCTTTTCCACTGTGCACAAAATCCTCCAACCACCTACAACATTTCCTCTTACACCATCAACAGATCTCTGCTGTGAGTTTCTTCAGTTTTTTGGAAACAAAATCAGTACCCTCTACAGTCAGCTACAGTCTCTCTCCTCCCACACTCTGAAGGAAAACCCATCTCAACCCATAGCACCTCCACAGCCTCTCTCCTCTTTCTTTACTATTACAGACGAAACTGTACATGACCTGGCCACTAAAGCCAAGTCCACCACCTGCCTCCTGGATCCTATGCCCACCCCTCTTGTCAAGGCCTGCTTACCTGCACTTTGTCCCCTCATTTCCAATATAATCAACACTTCCCTCCTGACAGGCACTGTCCCCAAGTCCCTTAAAACTGCTGCTATTACTCCCATTTTAAAAAAACCTGGAGCTGCAGCAGATGATTTCAATAACTACCGCCCCATTTCAAACCTCCCTTTCTTGTCTAAACTGCTAGAGCGCACTGTGGCTGCACAGCTACAGGACCACATGACCTCCTGTAGCCTGTGGGAGGAACTGCAATCCGGCTTCAGGGCTAAACATAGCACCGAGACCGCCCTAGTGAAGGTCATAAATGACCTCCTAGTGGCTGCCGATACCGGTCATTTTAGCATTCTCCTGCTACTTGACCTCACAGCTGCATTTGATACTGTCTGCCACAACACACTACTCACACGTCTTGAAACACAATTAGGCATTACTGGCACTGCACTTTCTTGGTTTAGGTCTTATCTCACGGGTAGGGAACAATTTGTCTCAATTGGTGATTTCCGGTCCCCCAGTACACCCCTCCCTCACGGTGTCCCCCAAGGTTCTGTTTTAGGCCCCCTGCTCTTCATCATTTACATTCTCCCCCTGGGTCAGATACTACGTCAACATGGCCTACATTTTCACTGCTATGCCGATGACACACAAATCTACATTCACTCTAAACCCTCTCACTTACTTCCCCTTTCACATCTGTCCACATGCCTTAACGACATAAGCAACTGGATGACACATAATTTCTTGAAACTCAACCATACCAAGACAGAAGCCATAGTCATTGCCACTCCAACTCTGCTCAAAAAGTTAAACAATACACAGTTCTCCATTCCTGGCTATTTTACCACTACCTCATCTGAAGTAAAAAATCTTGGTGTCATTTTTGACTCTACTCTCTCATTCGACTCACACATAAAACTTATCACTAAAACAGCATTTTTTCATCTCAAAACCATCTCCAGACTCCACCCCTTTCTCAGTCTCACCACTGCAGAGACGCTCATTCATGCATTCATTACCTCCAGATTGGATTACTGCAATGCTCTGCTTACCGGCCTACCAGCTAAATCCATAAACAGACTTCAGTACATACAAAACTCTGCAGCTAGACTCCTCACTCACACCAGACCCTGGCATCACATAACACCCATCCTGCATCAGCTGCACTGGCTTCCTGTTCAGTATCGCATTCACTTCAAAGTCCTCCTGCTGGTCTACAAGGCCCAACACAACCTAGCACCCACATACCTCACAAATCTTCTTAACCACTACCTTCCCACTCGCACCTTACGCTCCTCTGACTCACACCTTCTGTCCATCCCCTCCTCAAATCTCCGCTCTATGGGTGACAGGGCATTTAGTGTTGCTGGCCCAAAACTCTGGAACAGTCTCCCACTGTCAATACGCCAATGTCCTTCCCTCTCCACGTTCAAGTCCTCCCTGAAAACCCACCTCTTCACCCTTGCCTTCCCTTCTGAATGACACTCAAAAGTGCTGTATTACTTCTTGTTTTATTCTTATTTATTCTATTTTTTTATTTTATTCTGTTCTAGTTGATTGGATCTATCTGTTTTTACTCTGTTTTACTTTTAGTCCTTCAGTACCTCATGCTTTTATTTGATGATATGTATTGTGTTAGTAATTCTATGCACTGTTTTATTACTTTTATTTCCTAATCTAATGTATTGTTTTTATCAATCTGTAATGTTCAGTGTCCTTGGGTACCTTGAAAGGCGCTTCAAATAAAATGTATTATTATTATTATTATTATTAGTGAGGTGGAGGTATGCCCTGGAAAGGAGAGAAATGAAGTTTAGCCGAACCAAGACGGAAAGGAAAGGTGTACGAGACGGTGGGGAGAGCGGCGATATTGTATGGTGTAGAGACAGTGGCACCGTGTTCGATGTGTTGGAGACAAAGCCAGACTGCACATTCTGAGAATCAAATGTGTACACAAATCAGTTCCATGGACACAGCAAAGATGTATAAAAGTAATACAGGGCTTTTATAAAACTTTTTGCAAACCTTCAGCAAAATAAGATCTCTCTACATCTCCCGATGAAATAAACAAATGACAGTTCCAAGTCAAAACCACTTGTCCCAATTATTTTCCAGACTATAAGCCGCAATTTTATCATTTTTTTTTCTAGTTCGGCCAGGGGGGGCCCAATTATGTGAATTTTTTTTTTTTACACATAATTATGTTCGTTATAACACGGCTCAATTTTTTTTTTTTTTTTTTTTTTTTTTAAACCAGCCAGCCCGACTACTTACCTAACAAAACTACTAGCCAATCAGAAAATCAACTTGCCAAAGTGTGTCTGATCTCAGTGGGTTCAAGCCTTGGTAAAAATGACAAGATATGAAAAAAAAAAAAAAAAACCCCAAATGCAGTTTGAGCAAAACACAAGTGCATCTGCACAGTGAGAAGTCGTTTAGAGAGTCCATATAATGGTTTAAAAATGTCCTCCATTGTCAGTCAAGTGCACGTCACAATTCCACATCTATCACGTCAACAATGTTGTCAGACTATGGGTACGGCAGGGGTTGGATTGAGCTACATCGAGGCGAAACCTGACTGGCCGCGACATGATCAGTCGACGACAGGCCACGTCGAGGGCAAAAGAGAGGGACTACTATAGAAACAAATAACTAAATTTACAACTGGAGGTCTGCCATCACGGATTCATGTTCAAGCTCACATACAAGATATAGAATTTTAAATACCGTAACTAGTGTGTAGAATATTTATGGCCTGTTTGGAAAGAGAGAGATTGTACCGTTTCTGGATTATATTGCAAGCTATTAGCTATACAGTCATCCCTTGCTACTTGATGCTTCAGTGCATTAGACTTTTCAAAAATATTAATCGAAAAACAAAAAAAAAAAAAAAAAAGGAACATTTTCCCTTAATCTCCTTTATTTTTTTGATGAATATTTTTGAAATGATTTTAAATAAAGTGATTTTAGAACGTAACGTAATTTTATTTTAGCAGATGAAAGGTAAAAACACTTCAAGTTGAAAAGTGGAACAAACTGTTTTTAACACTGGGTAAGCAACCCTGAAATAAACTGCTAAATTAAGATATTAAGATATTAAGGGGTGTTTTGAATCTCTGTGTCTTAATGTTACGAAGGGTTTTATTAATAGGTATTGAGGAAACAATCGCTTATTTACTTTTACAACAGCAAGCAAACGGTTTGTCACATCAATTCCAGAACTCAGCACAACTGAACTCGCTAACTTCCAAACTGTTAACTTTAATTCTTCTCACGAGCAGGGTGCATGTGTTAGGCGGAACTGAGCCGTGTGTAACCGTTATATAATCATTATGACCCGGAATAACGCTGTTACGCTGCACATACACTGTCATGTTAGCCAGTTAGCGAAGGTTGAAATACAGTTTTAAATAGCTTAGAAGATAGTCGGACAAAACTGTGGCTGTGTCCAGACTAACCGGATTGAAGTTTGATGAACGGAGGTGTTGGCAAAACTTGGAGCGAGCAAGAGAGAGCGAGGAGCTCACAGCGATAGCACACGCAGAGCAGGACCCACTATGATGTGAACAGATGTGTTCATCCGCGAGGAACTATAGGCAGGCACGAAACACAGCTCGCACATTCCCACGTTCTTTAAATCCAACACCCATGAACATGTCGTTTCAGCAGCGCGTGATGTCCTCTCTGGATTTGTTTATTAGCATTTCTTTGAACGATATTAACTTTTAAAATTAAAATAAACAATATTTTAACAGACATTTCCCATGCGCCCCGCTCGTGCATAGATAAGTAGTGTATGGGGACACAGACACAATTAATGCGCCATCGGCGCAAAGGCGCAGTCTGTAATGAATCCTGAGGGTGTACTCTGCCCTCGTCCGGAGTCGGCTGAGGTGGGCGCCAGCCTCCCTGTGACCTGAATTAGGAATAAGCGGTTTGGAAAATGAATAATTACTTCAACAAATGGCATTACAGACATCCAGAAAAGAAAATTAATACCTCAGATAAGAATCTATGTCTTTCATAAAGGAGATCACATGTCATGCAATGAAAACTACTGATGGTTGTTGAGTAAAAACATCAGAATCAGTACAAATTACACACATAAAAACATAAAAGCATCTTCAATTAAATCGTCACACTTTTTGAGGCTAGATTTAATCTGTAATTCTCTAAATATTACTCACTATTTAAATTTTAAACCTTTAAATTTTACCTTTCATGTTGATTGTGATGGAAATGAGTCAGAGCATTGTCGGAAACAAAAACATGTGTAATGACCTGATAAATATCAGAAATCATTGTTACTCTTCCATGGAGCATGGGAATGCCTGATTGTATTTTCATTCGTCATGTTTAAAAGAACTGGCAGGAAGCACGTGAGAGAAAGAGCTGGCGGGAAGCAGAGGGATACAAGAAGATGGGCGGGAGAATGAGAAGATCGATTTTGATTTTTTTCTTGGTCCCGTGTTTTATCCGTCTACCGGACTGTGAACTGCCGCTGGTTACCATGCTGGGATTTGCGTGTTAGTGACTGTTATCGCTTAACGGAGTGTCAGTTTTTTTTACGGTTGAAAGGGAAGCTGGCGGTGTTAGCGTAGCTGTTGCTCCCATACGAGAAGCCGAGGCTGAGCGGAAACGACGGCATCTTTCCGCCTGATGATTGTGGCGTTTACCTACCTGTTCATCGCTGCTGTGCTGTGGAGACTGAAGAACACCAGAGGGACTTCTTCCAGATAGAAAATATTTTCAATTCAACAAGATGGAGGTAAAGCTGTCCTATTCTCAAAGAGTTACACCATTAAAGCGTGACAATGAAATTATGAAACAATTTCTCCCACCAAGTACTTGGTGTAATTTATTTATTTCCCCTTCGGGGCTTTTTTCCCCTCTAACGTTTAAGTAAAGTATTTTAAGTTCTGTTAATACACATGCAAAATTGGGTTTGTACTGAGTTGTTTATTTCTACATGTTTTAAAGTTGATAAGGTGCCATATTTTGCTTACTTTACCTCAGGGTAATTCACCTAGCTTTCCCGGTAGCCTCTAAATATTATTTTCAGGAGAGTGAGAGTCACACTTAACCCTTGACACGTTAATGCACAATGAGATGTGCCTTTCACCACTACATGGGTTTTAGTTAAAGGAGTACCTACCTCAGTGTTTTACTGCCATGTGTTATATTCGACGAGCCGGTGGGGAAAGGGTTACACATAGATTACCGGGTGTCCTTCATGTTCACAACTGTAAGCCTGTGAAATAAAGTTAGATAAACCATGTTAAACTACACTCAAAAATTGAACGAATAAATCTGAATAAAGTTGTCGTCAGGTGTGCTGCTGCTGGGTTGAAAGAAAAACCTGCGAACCTTTGCCAACTTTCAGCACAATAAGATCTCTCTACATCTCCTGATAAAATAAACAAATGACATTTCCTAGTCAAAACCACATATCCCAATTATTACACATTTTATCAAACAGCTGTACATGTACAGGCGGAATGGGACCAGCCTCCTAAATGAAAAAAGAAACACACATTAAATGGAAATGACTCTTGAATACATGTCAATAAAGATGGTTCTTATTCCTGCACAACAAAATGCTCAATTGTGTACCGTATTTTCCGGACTACAAGTCACACTGTGGCCTTGGGGGGGGGTTGTGAAGTGACATTTTACACAATTTTGTTCCTCGTGCCTGAACACTGGAGTCGTCAGATGTAATGCTGCTTGGTTGAAACAGAAACCTGCAGGCACACAGATCTGTTGGGAATGGAGTTGGACACCCTGGGGTTAAGGGCTTCAGGCAGGGGTGTCAAACTCGTTCCCATAAGGACCATGTAGCTGCAGGTTTTTGTTTCTACCAAGAAGCAGCACACCTGATGACTCGAGTCTTCAGGCAGTTGATTCATCAATCTGTGTACTGTATGGAGATTGACCAATCGACTGCCTAAAGACTGGAGTCGTCAGGTGTGCTGCTTCTTGGTACAAAGAAAAACCTTCAGCCACACAGATCTGTTGGGAATGAGTTGGACACCCTGGGGTTAAGGGCTTAAGGCAGGGGTGTCAAACTCGTTCCCATAAGGGCCATGTAGCTGCAGGTTTTCGTTTCGACCAAGAAGCAGCACACCTGACGACTGGAGTCTTCAAGCAGTTGATCGGTCAATCTGTGTGTGCCGTACAGACTGACCAATCGACTGCCTGAAGCCTCGACTCATCACGTGTGCCGCTGCATGGTTGAAACAGAAACCTGCAGCCACACACACCTGTTGGGAAATGGGGTTTAACACCCTGGGGTTAAGGGCTTAAGGCAGGGGTGTCAAACTCGTTCCCATAAGGACCATGTAGCTGCAGGTTTTTGTTTCTACCAAGAAGCAGCACATATATGACCCGTTACCTCATGTAGATACACACACTGGTTTTTCATTCTACCTTACGTATATATACCGTTTTTTCATTCATTAATGTTCGCCGACCTCTGCTGACCTCTGCTTCTTACTAAAATGGTTTATGTCCAACCATTTCAGTAAGGAACAGATGGAGGGAAAACTGGGGAGGTATGTCCTGAAAAGGAGAGGAATGAAGTTTACCTGAACCGAGAAGGAAAGGTGTACGAGACGGTGGTGAGATCGGTGATGTTGTACGGTGCAGAGACAGTGGCACCGTGTTCAATGTGTTGGAAACAAAGCCAGAGAGACCAGACTGCACGATCTGAGAATCAAAATGTGTACACAAATCAGTTACATGGACACAGCAAAAATAGATACAAACTAATATCGGGCTAGGCGATGCAGACCAAAACTTTTAGCGAAATAAGATCTCGCTACAACTTCCGATAAAATAAGAAACAAATGACAGTTCCAAGTCAAAAGCACATGTCTCAGTTATTACACATATCAAACAGCTGTACATGTATAGGCGGAAGGAGACCAGCCTCCTAAATAAATAAAAAAGAAACCCACATTAAATTGAAATGACTCTTGAATATATTTAAATAAAGATGGTTCTTTTCCTGTACAACAATACTCACAGCTTTGTACCGTATTTTCCGGACTACAAGTCAGAATTTTTTTTTTATACTTTTGGGGGGGACGACACATGAAGTTTTGCAGACCAAAACTTTTTGCCGATCTCTCTACATCTCCCGATAAAATAAACACATGACAGTTCCAAGACAAAACCACATGTCCCAGTTATTGCACATATTTTATCAAACAGCTGTACATGTATAGGCGGAATGGGACCAGCCTCCTAAATGAAAAAAGAAAACACACATTAAATGGAAATGACTCTTGAATACATTTCAATAAAGATGGTTCTTATTCCTGTGTAACCGAGGTCTTTCTACCTCCTCCTCTGCGTTGTGTTCAACAAAAGACACGCCAACCTCGAGTTCCAAGTTGTGGCTTTATTTATTACTCTCTCTGATGAGAAATGAAAAAACATACAAAATATCCTCAGGAGTGTGCTTCAACACTGCAACTCCTGCCAAACAGGACACCACACTCTGCTCTAAGAGTTTCACCAAAAGAGGCAGGAAAATGGACGCGCACACGTTTAAGTACCCAGCGTGAGAAAACCACGCCCCCTGATTGCCTGAAAATGCACTGAAGTGCTGCAAATGCCAATACTCGGAAGCAAATGCTGAGAAAATGGGGGGAAATTCAGTGAAACACATATTGCCTCCTGCTACACTCACCCCCACTGACTTCACTGAATTTCTAATCACATTAGCCACCAAGTAAAACAACCCCAAAAGAGAAGAAAAAACAACAACCAAAAAAAAAAAAAATACATCAAATGTGTACCACAGACCAATGTACCCCACAAACATGGACATTGACAGTCCGTCAGCTAAAGATGCTGTCCAGTGAAGGACTCGAAAGGAGAGGGGCCGGAGCTAGACCCCCCAAACCAATCTCAGTAGAGGTGCCATATACACCTCACCACTTGGAGCACATTACCAAGTATCAAAACAGTCGATAGATGGACACACATGAAATGGACACATTCCTCACTCACAAGTGAGGTACAATCAAAGAGAAATTTGAAAAACAAAAACAAAAAAAAAAAATTGTATATGAAAGGAAACTTATCACATGACATATGCTACACAACCCACAAAAAGGACAATAAAATAAACTGTCTAACGAGTTCTCCCAAGGAGGCATCTAACCCACTAAGCAGCCATGGTCTGTATGAGCCTATTGACTGGTCTTATCAACCTACCCCGCCTGGTACGCAGCCCCACCCGACCTGGTGACACATGAGTAGAGGGGGCATCCATAAGTGCAGGAGGACTAACAGACGGTATGGGCTCAGTGGATAGAGCATCGACCGTACACCAATCAGCGGTGGCATGGACGGAATGTTTACTCAGTGAAACCATTGAATGACTATCCAATCCCTCGTTCCCAGAGTTTGTACTATCCCGTCCGTCAACAGACACTGACCCAAGAGCCCCTGAGTCCCGGCTACTCACACTAGAGCTACTGGAAAGACTGGCAACCCAATTCACAGTCCTGTCATCAGTGTCATTTTCCACACTGGCCTGCTGGCTATCAGGTACGCTCATACTACCACCAGAAAATGACATCTGGTCATCTCGCTCATCTGTTTCAGGAAGTGGTAGGAAGTTAACTGGCAAAATCAAGTTTCGGTGCACTGTCTTCACATTCCCAGCCGGAGCCTTAATTTGGTAGGTGTGAACATGATCATTTTTAGAAATGACAGTGTACAGTGTGCCCTCCCACTCATCAGCCAACTTTTTCTTCCCTCTTTCTCCCTTGTTCGCGAGCAAGACACGGTCACCCACGACAACCGGCTGACCCTTAGTCTTCCTGTCGTAAAGCTCAGTCTGTCTGCGCTGCTGCTTTTCCGTATTAGCTTGAGCCAAAACCATAGCCTCCCGCAAATCCCTCCCCAGCGACTCCACATATGTGTCCATGTCCACTGTGTCACCATCCAGCAGAACACTCTTAAACATCAAATCAACTGGTAACCTGGGAGTGCGGCCATACATCAGAAAGAAAGGGGGGAATCCCGTGGTTTCGTGCACGGTACAATTGTAGGCAAATGTAAGACTGTTCAGCATTTCTGGCCATTTGACCTTTGACCTGGGTGGAATATTCCCAGCGTGCGGTTCATCCTCTCTGCTTGACCATTCCCCATGGGGTGATATGGAGTGGTGTGAGACTTGTCCACCCCAGCCAACAAAAGCAGCTCTGTAATTAAAGAACTCTCAAAGTTAGCCCCCTGATCCGAGTGAATACAAGCAGGAAACCCATACACACAGAAAAATTTGTTCCAGAGAACACGGGCAACTGTCTTAGCAGACTGATTAGGGCAGGGGAATGCACACGCCAGTTTAGTGAAATGGTCAGTAACCACTAAAACATCCACAGACTTGTTGTTCGAGCCTTCGGCAGACCAAAAGTCAATACAGACCAATTCCAAAGGAGCCGAGGTAGATATCGACACGAGAGGGGCCCTGGCCTCGGGTTCCGGAGCCTTGCTCACAATACACCTTTTGCACCTGTGCACATAATGTCTCACATCCTTTTCCAAAGTATCCCAATAAAACCTCTGCCTAGCCAGCCACAGAGTACGCTGCTGGCCCTGGTGGCCCGCTTCATCATGCACCCCTACTAATACTGCTGAGCTCAGTGCTTCAGGTACGACATACTGAAAAACGTTCCTCCTAGACACAGGATTCTTTGACACTCTATACAGCACACCCAACCGTACTGTGAGTTTACCCCACTGTCTCAGAGTCCTTAATGTCTCCTGAGACTCATGCACCCGCTCCCGTCTGGACGGGCGCCGCCCCCTGTCGACAAAGAACCGAACTCTAGAAATAGTGGGATCTTGACACCGCTTGTCATACAGCTCCTCACGACTAAAGACAGGCAAGGTATCCTGACCAGCCATAGACATGGCTTGTAGCTGCTGGGTATGAGAGATCGCCCCGAGTCTAGCAGCGTGCTCCCAGTTACGAGAGGACTGCAACACCGCTGACACTTCATCACGTGAGACTTTACCCCCTAACACACACTGAGCGGCAGACGTGATCACACCACACTCCTCGTCAGATACAGAGGCTGCTCGCTGCTCTCTCAACTCAGAAAGTTCAGAGGACAGACGAAACATGTCCTGAACTGAACCCACCTGCAAGCTCTCTGCTGCCTCAAGCAGCTCAACATACGGCGTTCTAGTCAGGCGATGCATAACCCTGGGTCTCACAAACGGCTCCCTGCTCAGAGAATCTGCAACCACGTTCCTAGGGCCCGGTATGTACAAAATGTCAAAATCAAAAGCTGCCAGCCTAGCTACCCAGCGTTGTTCACAAGCATCAAGTTTTGGCTTTGTCAGAACATACTTAAGTGGGTTATTATCGGTCCACACAGTAAACCTATGACCCCGCAACCAGTGACTAAATTTATCACAGATAGCCCACTTCATAGCGAAGAACTCAAGCCGATGAGCAGGATATTTAGACTGGGCATGGTTCAATGACTTACTTGCAAATGCAATAGGCCGCGCTTTGCTCTCGCCAGGCTGCACCTGAGACAGTACAGCTCCAAGTCCACTAGTGGAAGCATCAACAGACAAGAGAAAGGGTTTTGAGAAGTCTGGATGCGCCAGAGTCACACAACCCACCAGCGCAGACTTAAGACCCTGGAAAGCCTCTGCACACTCAGAGGACCAGTCCTGAGGGCAGAGCCTCCTCTGCCGCACAGGTCTGCTCACACCCCTGCCTCTTCGTGGTCGCTTAGACCCTCCCGTAAGCTCAAAAAGTGGCTTCGCAATCACAGAACAATTCTCAATGAAATGCTGATAGTAAACTACCATACCCAAAAAGGAGCGGAGCTTACCTGCTGATGGTGTGACTCCATCAGCCTCCATCAGATCTGACTGTGAGACATTCACAGTAGCCTCCACCTTATCTGGATCACTAGCAACACCGTCCTGCGCAATTATATGCCCTAAAAATTTCACAGACCTCCTGAGGAAGTTGCACTTAGCAGGCGACAGCTTTAGGTTGTGCTCTTTCAGCCGCTCAAACACCATGCGTAACCGTTGCAAACTCTCCTCTTCTGACTTCCCAAACACCAATAAATCATCCAGATAGCACAGGAGACTTAAGAAATTTTGATCACCAAAGATAGAGAGCATCATTCTCATGAAGGTGGCAGGAGAGTTACACAGGCCCTGCGGTAGCCTGTTGTACTCATGCAGCCCTAGTGGCGATGAAAAGGCTGTATATTTCTTGTCACCCTCATGTAATGGTACATTGTAATAGCCAGACGTGAGGTCCATGGTGGAAAAAAATACATTTCCACCTAAAGCTGCAAGAACATCCGCCTGGTGCGGGAGTGGGTGGGCATCTTTAACGGTGCGCGCATTAAGCCACCTAAAGTCAGTGCAGATCCGCAGATCTCCATTTTTCTTCCACACTAACACCAGAGGAGAAGCGTACTCGCTACAAGACTTCCTCATAATTTCCTTCTCCTCCATCTCATCCAAAGTCTCCTTCAACTTCTGGTAGTGTGCTGGGGACAACCTGCGATATGGCAGCCGAAAGGGACGATCATCCGTCAACCTAATCCTGTGACAAAACTCACGCGCCTCCCCACAGTCAAGATGGTGACGAGAAAAGACAGACTCATACTCTGTTATCAGATCAACCAATTTGTCCTTCCAATAAGCAGAGACCTGACAACCCTCAATGGGTATGGAACCCAGCCCAAGATCCAGCAGTGAACCAGCACCATGACCCACACCACTACCAGAATCACTCCTAAGAGATAAGCTGGCATGAGAACTGCCCGCACTCACCTTAGTCACCTGCTGTGAAATCAATTCCTGATCAAAATCTTCCAGTGCGACACATGGATACACATCAGCCACTTTTGCATTTTTGCGCAAAGTCACTGCCACAGACATGGGATTGACAACTTTGACTGGCAGCCACCCATCTCCCCACATGGGCGAGACAACACGTCCAACCAGAATCTGCCTATTGATACAGCGTGAGGTGCTGGGCTCCACAACAACCGTGCTGCCAACAGAGATATGCGTCTTAGGCGGAAGCCTACCCCACACAAGATGTTCCGACATGGGCTGTAGCGTGACTGCACTTCTCAGCCTCAGTGTGCCTACTTTATCTGGGATAGACCCACCTCTCCACCTCTCCAGACTAGACAGAAGACGCAAAAACTGGCTATTGTCATCCTGGCCCGCAACATCTGGCTGGCTCACCACCCGCCAGAAAGCATCACTAGACTTAAATTGTCCGATCAAAGGTTTCAAAACATTCGTACCAATAATGAACGGGTCCACCTGGCCCTCCACAATCAAGACAGGTACCTCAAAATTGAACCCATACAGTTCAATGTTCAATACACACATCCCCAGGGGGCTGGTCTGTTTACCCCCACATCCAACTAGGACAACATCAACAGGAGCTGGAGACTCACACGGCAACACACCTGCTTCCCTCAGACGCGATACAGCATCAGCACTAAGCGTGGTCGCCATCGACCCCGTATCCGACATCCCCTGTAACTCAACTTTGCCCTGCACCAACACAGACGTGTAAAACAGATTGTCCCTTTTGGAGACCCTCATAGTGTTCTGCATGACTACTGTACTTGATTTCGGTAATGTTTCACACAGATACGAATACACAGACTCAATGTCTTCATTTATATTGGAGGTTAAACCAAGAGGCCTGCCACTGCCCTCCTCCGAATGGAGGCCCTCTAGTTTCCCTGAGCCGGCCCGGGTCTCCGTGCATGCCCCGCAGTCCCAGAGCCAACAGCACGCCTCGCACCCCGAGCCCTACTCTGACACTGCGCGCGTGTGTGCTCCGAACTAAAACATGAAAAGCACAATCCGTGCCCCCTGCAATGAGACAGAGTAGAGTGATCAGAACCCTGACACACATCACATCTCAAATTACGTTTCAAACTCTGCTCAGGGTGGCGTTGAGCAGCCTGAACATTGCACGCTAAAACTTTCTCCAACATATCCAGTAGCTTGTCCACTGTGGCGCTCTCTGATGCTGCACTATCCGACACGCCCACCCCCACTAGCTCATCAGACGGCACATTGCCACTCACACTCTCATTAACGGCAACAGCAGCGTGCTGCAACACATGACCCCCCCTGTCTCTTGTGGCACCGCAAATATTCATCAAGACGGGCCTGAACTTCACTCGCCGTCCACTCACTCTGTGGCTTGCTAAGAAACATCATAGACAGGTCACGGTCAGGGCAATGTCTGACAAACATGGCAGCGACTTCCACAGCCTGCAGTCCTAACGAATTGGCCACACTACCCAGAGCCTGTTCTGCTACCTCAGCAGCTTTGTTTAGCCTAATCCAGTAATCAAGCGATTGTTCATTTACATATGGTGTGGTAGCATAAAAATCAGCCAGAGGCATACCAGAGTGCACAACACTGTCAAAATGCTGCCTGAGAATACTAAAAACGGCATCCACATTACCGGAAACAGATACCTGAACATTATTACGTAACCAAATACGAACAACATCTCTAGCACGGCCCATCAATCTGCTAAGAAGTTCATCCACTAGATCCCTTCCAGTGTAACCACTCTTACTGAGATAACCCCTCATCAATCCCTCCCACTCACATAGAGTAAATTTATCAGTACCATCCCCTCTAAAGAATGGCG
Source organism: Parauchenoglanis punctatus (assembly GCA_030068025.1). Taxonomy (NCBI): domain Eukaryota; kingdom Metazoa; phylum Chordata; class Actinopteri; order Siluriformes; family Auchenoglanididae; genus Parauchenoglanis; species Parauchenoglanis punctatus. The sequence continues at coordinate 1,960 of JAQQZU010028551.1, read as the reverse complement.
GCTCTTTCCTCTCAGACTTAAGCACGATATTCAATTTTGTTGCATCAATAAGGGTACCACCCCATGAGGAATGGTCTGCAGCGAGGGATACTGAACCATGCTGAGCATTATCCAAAGGGTTGGCATTAACAGACTGACTCACATTATCATGAATCCCCCTCACCCGCTCACTGTCAACTGGGGTCTCAGGCTCAGAGAGATGGAATCTAGATATATCCTTAGGCACGGGTGAAAATGACAAATCAGGTTTCCCTGGAGTACTACACGTGAGAGAGCCCCTCCCCCTCCCAACACTACCGTACCCACTATCCACCCCTTTTTCCACCCCAGCTAGCCCAGAGCTACCGGTGCTAGCAGATGCCCCCTCAGCCATAGCAACCAAACTACTCAAAATACAATTGGAAAAGAAATATATAAAACAGACAGAAGATAGGAAAAAAAATGAAAGATTCACAGAATCAAACACTGTTCTAAATCACCCTTACTAAATGCATTTACAAGATAACAACCATAATAATACACATCAGAGTTTTTTTTTTTTTTTTTTTTTTTGTAAAAGATACGTGCACGGTGTCCTCTTGCAGCAGACACGCGAGTTCAGCTCCGGATGATGACCAGCACACAACCACTCGACAGCGACGACGTACGACCACGTTGCAGCTCTAGCAGGCCGCGACCGCAGACCTCTGGTACCAGCTCCGCACCAGGTCTCAGCAGGACGCCCCACTCAGCAACAGCAACCCAGGCGTTCAGCAAACGCCGAACAGACGAACAGTTCACGGCACCAGTGTAACCGAGGTCTTTCTACCTCCTCCTCTGCGTTGTGTTTAACAAAAGACACGCCAACCTCGAGTTCCAAGTTGTGGCTTTATTTATTACTCTCTCTGATAAGAAATGAAAAAAACATACAAAATATCCTCAGGAGTGTGCTTCAACACTGCAACTCCTGCCAAACAGGACACCACACTCTGCTCT
>JAQQZU010028497.1:0-27504 GCA_030068025.1 Parauchenoglanis punctatus | reverse complement strand
GATTAAGAAAGTAAATGATACACAGCAAGCCAGAAAACTTCACTTGCTATGCAAAGTTCACAGTCAGTCACAATATATATATAAGGGAAAATTAAGAGAGCCATGAAGAGAGAAAGCAGTGAGGGAGAATACCACAGATGCCAAGAAACTGAGTCAGTTATTCATATTATGTGATTAGATGCATACTCTGAACAAATTCATTAAGCTTTATGCCAGGCAAACGGGAAAAACGTTTGGCTACATATGTAACCCTTTTCTCTGAATTTCAGATAACCAGCAGGGGCAGTGTTTCAACATCTGAATGCCTTTACCACAAAGTTATCAATTGTTCTTATGAAAAGGCTGTCATTAACGGCTGCCATTCCCTAGAACCATCTCAGAGAGTTTGGCATTGGTTGCAAGTAACAGGGAACCCTGGGGGTTATCTAGAGTTCATAGAACAGGGTTACATGCATAATCTAACATTCTATTTTACCCCTCCTAAGCCACAAGGAACAAACTTTCCCTAAGAATGATTAAAGGGACATACAGATATGATTGCTGCATTCACCACACTGAGGGGATAATATTCATCTTATAAAATTTGGAATAGGTGCAGGATGGTGCCCATGTATCAGCAGCACAAACTTCTTGAAGTGGTACTTCCATGACCCAATGGACTATGCCTGCTTACACAGAGGATCACCTGGTGTACCTTTACCATAACAGATAAACAGCTACTCTGACAATCGAATTGCGACCATCTAGTTCATGTAATGTGATACGGTGCACACTGGGCAAATCAATCGCTCATATTGTTCCCTTCATGGGATGCTGTGAGGTAAACTGATTGATTCAGAAAGGTGGTTGATATGACCTTCAATAGGAACCCTGGATTTGTTCACAAGTTTGCATCACAGAATCGAGTGGATCTGTCTGATGCTCACCTTTCATGGTGAGCTGAAGTGCTCACCTTGCACGGTACAGTTTCCACTTTCCATAGACTAGGGGCTCTTGTGCTTACTAGTATTTCATGTGCTGCCAGATTGCAACCCATGACCTGTGCCTCCCTCTGAGAGGTCATGTGCATAGGTGCAGACATTCCAGCTATGAGTGCCAGATTGTTTTGTACAACTGAGACAGTACATCTTGTTGAGGGAGAAGCTGCCATTCATCAGTGAGATTAATAGAGGAATACAGGGTCTTGCTGGCCATTTCAGAGCTACAAGCAAAACTCTCTGGCCTGAACAAAGTCTGTGCAATGTCAGTAGTATCAATAATAGGAGTGGAAATGAATATACCAGGCATTGATGCCGGTCTTGGGCAAATGGTTTCTATTATGGCCTGTTTAGAGCCTTTTACCTTAGTCTGTAAATTGGTAAATCAGAGTCATTCCTGTGACAGCAATAACAAGACAATAATGAGACACAGCTGATGAAACCCAACTGGACAAAAAGCCTTCTAGGTGCTGCCACAGATATAGCATCCTTGCTCTTTTTCTTTTTAGAGTTGAACTTGTAAATAGTGGGAAATTTAAATTTTGTGGTTCTCCATTAAAGCACTATTCCAAGAGCAATATATTGAAAATAACACAGAATATTGCATCTGGCAGTAGAGGCTGTAACTGAATGAACTGCTGAGCACAACTGAACTAAATAACTGCAGGGAATGAAAAGGAAAAGCTTGGTTCCATTCCACTGACAGTTATCCCATAATAAATTACAGTGCCATTCAAAAGTTTGGAAACATTCTAATTCAATCGTTTTTCCATATTTGTGTTACTTAAAAGACACTTCATGTCTTATAATAATGATGGTGAGTCATTTCTCTTTGCTTAGTTGAGCGGTTCTTGACAATATGGATTACTACATTTGTCGAATAGGTCTGTGTACCATATACCAACACTACCACAACTGATGGTCTCAAATGCATTAAGAAGGCAAGAAATTCCACTAAACTGACAAGGCACTCCTGTTAATTGAAAAGTGTGAAAGAAACTTTGAACAACTTCACAAGTTGATCAAAGAAAGAAGAAGCCCCTTTTCTCTCTACAATGTGTCTTTTTATCACCTTGATCCCAGTTTCAGCCAGTTTTAGGCAGTCTTGAATGGCGCCCTTGTTATTTTACGCAATCTTATCAAGGCAGAACAAACTCGAGACACCTGAACGGCTGGAAATTGCAAAATATGTTCATACATAGAAAATAGGTTATGTGGACATTCATATGGTTTTTCTGCAGTAGATTGATTGACACAAAGCTAAATAAGATTTTAAGCATTACATTTTCCTCCTTTTATCCTTCAGATAACTAACACAAAATTAATGCTAACTGTGTTTAAGTGTACATGGACCAAGGAAAGGTTTTCACATCAAAACATCTGCGCAGAGAATTCAATAATGATTTAACTCAATGCTTCATAAATATGTGAATGAAGAATGTACTAAGGCTGTTTTTGTGAGGGAAAGACCTCTAAACTATGAGCAAGCAATGACAGGTGAAGAAAAACATTTTCTATGGGAATTTAAACATTGTTATCGTCATCTGGAAATGGTGAATTATAATCTTTATCTGGTTTAGGCCTATCAGGAAGTTCATCTGGGTCTATTTTAACTAACTTATATCTCTGCATATGTGATGTTAGTAGGCACTGAGTCATAAGGGAGCAGCACTGACTCAGGCAGGGGCAATTAAACACAACAACAGGAACATTATTGCTATTGGAGTGCAGACTGTGATGATCCACGACCCCATTGTCCGAAAAGTCTGCTCATCCACGCAAACCGTCGTCTGTGTCGCATGTGTGCAACAATGTCAGAGATGTTACGTGATTGTCAGGTATGAAAAAACAGCAGGATGTGTTTGAGTTTGCAAATACCTCCTTTTCAGCCAGCAATACATCCATTGCAAGCCTGTAATGTATAACTGCTGTACGTATCGAAGCTAGTTCATCGTTGAAAAGGGTGCAGTCTCTGTTTCATTTGCAAGCCTTGCCATGCTAATCCACTAATTTTATTCAAGGCTGCTATAGTACCTCCTCCTAAGAAAATTGACCATCCTACATTTGCTGAGGCTTGACTTTAGTTGCCCGAGGCGTGTGGGCTGCATCCCCGTCAGACTGACTAGAAGTAGTAGTGGTGCTAACAGTGCCATACTGGGTATTTGTCTTTCCTTGTGCAATTAAATTATCTGCCTTGCCTTCGGGAAGCACTCCTTACAATGTCAAGTGTGTCCAAATGCAATACAAAGTGGTTTAAGTGGGGGCCAGTATTTAGGCATGTGAGCATCACCAGTTGGGCCTTCACTCGTCTTGACAGTTATTGGTGCTTGGAATGCAGGCACTGCCCTCATGCACTCCTCCCACCTCACTGGAGCTCCGGGACACCTGGACTCATGTGGGAAATAATGACCCTATCCACGAAGTTGTTTGATGTTTGATGATCCTAGATGTTGTTTGTATAATATCTGAGGTGTCAGTGTGGCGATGAGTTTCTCTTTGAACCCACCTAGTTAACTTAAGGGGTGTCTCTGTGTCAGCATGTCCTTTGCTATCACTATTGGCGCACATCCGTATGTGTTATTCTCTTCAGCCGCTACAAACGCACTCTGACACACACTTATTTCAGTTAGTGATGCTGGTTGCAAGTGTAAAGCTGCTTCTTCTCTGAGGTGCTCGTGAATGGTATTCCACGGACTCATGCTATGGATGTTTATTGATGCTCGTGAGCAGTGGTCCTCCCATAGGCCTTTTGACTACAGTCTTACTCCTGCTCTTTCAGTCCTTCCTTCTCCAGCTGTTCAGATGGCTCTGGGACTTTTCTGCAATGACTGGAGTGAACCCACATGGTTCTGCTGCTTTTCTTCACCACTGTGTGAGTTGTGAGAAGAACCTGGAATGGTCCCGTCCACCTAAGTTTGTTCCACTTCGTCCTCCTGAAGTCCTTTATCACCACCCACTCTCCAGGCTGGAGGTCATGAAGTGGGCCCTCTGCTGGTGAGGGACGTGCTGCTTTCACCTGCTTATGGATGGATGAGAGAGCAGAGGACAAGACTGCACAATAATCAAGCATTATGTCATCATGCAGAGCAGTTTCAGGAAGTGTAGTTTTCACAGGCCCAATTCCTGTGTTAGGGGGTCATCCAAACAGAATCTCAAAGGGACTGAGATTATGTTTTTGTCTCACGTACATTCTCATTTGTGTGAGTGCTAGAGGGGAGGACCTTAGTCCACCCCAACCCAGTCTCCGCACATGTCTTGCTTAGTTTATATTTAAATGTACCATTCTCTCTCTCTCTACAGCGCCTCCACTCACTGGGTAATAGGCGCAATGTTGTTTCATATCAATGCCAAAATATTCTCCTACCAGCTTGAGGGCTGCATTGATGAATGGTGCACAATTGTCGCTCAAAATTTAGCTTGGAATACCCCACCTCGGAATTATGTCCCTCAGTAGAGCCTTTGCTACTGCAGCTGCGTCTTGTTTGGATGTTGGAAACACCTCTACCCACATTGAGAACATGTCTACTATTACCAGGCAGTACTATTATACTATGTACTATTATGCTTACCCTTACTTGGTGTCAATTCAATGAAATCCATTTGTTTGGTGTGGGTTGCACTGCCTATTCTGCTTGTGTGCCTCTTCCTATATTGTGTTTTGCACATGTGAGTCACTGTTTGCAAAAACTTTGAGAGTAATTAGGAAAGCCCTTTGTAAACCATCTATTCACCTCAGCTGTCATTCCCTGCATATGCCTTCCCATTTGTGAACTTAGCATAATAGGGAAACATACATTTAGGTAAACAAGGGTGACCTTCTAGGCATGTCCAAACACCCTGCTGTATGGTGCAACCCTCTTTTCACCAGAAAGCCTTTAGACACGAGTTGGTGGTGTGCAGTAAAGCTGCCAGAGCTAGTTAGGAAATTACGATGTTTCCAAATGGCCCCGAAATCGTGAACTACTCCAAAAGCATATCTACAGTCTGTGAAAATGGTGGCAGACCGTTTAACAGATAGCTTGCACGCCTCAATTAGAGTACAGAGCTCCGCTGTTTGTGCTGATAAATGAGACGGAAGGGCCTCAGCATTAAGAACCTCGTGGTCTGTGATCACGGCATATTCTACCCTGTTCTTACCCGTGTCTGGATCCCGGAATGCTGACCCATCCACATAAAGCACTAGATCAGGGTTCTGCAAAGGCTCATCAATAAAAATCAATCTGTAAATCAATTCTGGGAAAACACAACTGGTTAGTCAAGGCAACACAATCATGTGGTTGGCTTGGGGATTTTCTGGATTGCTGAGACTCAAAAAATCAACCACTGAAAACCACTCACTGTTTAGGGGTACTTGGCCAAGAATTGTATATGGGTTGGGGACATCAGGCACTCGTTGTTTCACAGCAGAAATTACTGCCTGTAAATCTTGTATGAACTGCCATTCATCGGACTGTGGGGGTTTTCTGATTTTCTTTACCGGAAAAATGGTTATGCGCACTGGTGAGTCCAGGCAAGGGACAATTACTCCTGCCTTCAACAAAGAATCAAACACTGGCCTAATGCCCTCAATTGCTTCAGGTTTAAGTAGATATTGTGTTTGTCTGGGCCTAAAATCAAATTTGGGGGTGATCACCACTGCTTCAGCACCTAGAATTAATACTACATCATGTTTACCTTTAGCCCATACCTCCTCCAGAATTTCCTTCAGTTATGGATGAATTTAGGTTGGAGTGCACTCTCCTGTAAGACAAGGAGACAAAACAAAAATCCTTTCCAGGGACCTTCATCCCTGGTCAGGCTTACGCTGTGCACAACATGGACACACATAGTCAAAGTCTGTTTCTAGTTTTGCATTGTGTAAAACTGAGGGGTCCTCAGTGGGTAGCCACCCCTGTGTTTGAAAGTTGCAATCTCGAACCCACTTGCCCATGTCTTTCCAGTCCCAGTCTACGGGCTTGGCCAGAGAGATGTGACACCTTGTATGTACAACATCAAAGAACTCTCTTTGGCAACACCCTAGGAAAGAGCCCCTCTCCAGAGGGCATCCGCAATTTCGTTCTGTCACCTTAATGCAATTGTCAGGACATTCTGATAATTTCACCTGATATGCACAGTAATTTTTTGACCAATACAATGTGCTCAAAACTAGGTGTTCTCTGTTCGAGGTGTCTTTAAACCAAGCTTTCTCAAACGTGTATCAAACGTAACCCTGTGTACGTGTATGGTACAGTAAAAATCTTCTTCTAGCATGTATTCAGTTCCCTGTGGTGAGGTTCTGTGGTGAGCTGTTTGAAATAAGTTTGACGTGATCTGTGTCAGCTGGTCAAGACAAAGCTTCTATTCATATGCATATGGGGCATCTCTGGGCTGTATTTAACACAATGGGGTTTGCCAAGGCTCACATTTAGGTCTCTATTTAAGGCTCGATGAGGTCTCTGACCAACAAATTGACTGGGCAAGAGGATGACTTTAAAAAGGAATGTGTTGTTTTTAGCACCCCCTGCTGTATGACTGAATTCATTGCCCATGAATCAACCAGAAACAGCAATTTTTCTTCATTAACTACTAGGGGTATGCATGGAAGCTGTTGAAAAGTTTTCTGAGAGTATTTTAGGAAGGAGTGGAGCATGGGTGGGTTATCTTCTTTGTCCCTGCACTCACAGTACATATCACAATTACATTGTCTACCGGGCCCTTGGCCAATATGGTCCTGTCTAGTGTTGTGTTGTACTATAACAACAGACAGCTTCAGATAGTTTGAAAAGCCAGACATGTGCACAAGGAAATAAGAATGGTATGACATTTGTTAAAGTCATTTTACAATGTCATATGGTCACCATGGAATGTTTTAGGTTGTATAGGTCATTGTTTGTGAATGCACAAAAAGGCAGTATGGAATTGAAGTGGTGCCCCTTAGTGGCTAGAGGGGGTAATATATGAAGTAGTTTATGATGAAGAAAAATAGCAAATGAACAATTGAGTGAGCATTGTGAACTTACCCAGGGCATCTGATTTTACACTTATGAGATTCATTTGTGTGGTTATATTAAATGTATTTATCATTTAACTTTTAGTACTTCATGTTAAAGTAATAATACCATAATGACCACTAGTCATGACAGAATAAAAGTTTATCTGAAATTATTTCAAACATTGTTTGCATGTGTTTGAGCATATTTAGTTCTTGGTGGTTGATCAGATGTCTCCACCATTATATTAATATATTGTTGTTTCAGCAGCTCTGGGATGGTGGATCAGGACTCTTTTTTTGTTTTGATATGCTCCATGACTAAGAAGTTTAACCACATATTGTGTATAGGGCTAGCATGTAAAAGCAGTGACTCTATATAACATTAAAAAGCAGTGTAAAATCGTGTAACTTCTGTAGGTTTATATTTTATTGTTGGTTGCTTGGTTGTTGTTGTTCTAGGGAGATGCTGGCATACCTGGTCCACCTGGAGTCCCAGGCCCTATGGTATGTATCTATTCTTCTTTTAATTATTTAATGTAATGGTAGTACACACTATCTGAATTTATCCCCAGTTTTTAATTTTTTTCCTGTGTTCGTTAAGCATAACCAATTTAGAGGCACATTAAGTAGGCTTGAAAATCTTTGAACAAAACCTTGTAGTATAAGAGTTCAAGAAGTACTGAAAACATGAAACATGAGCCTGAAGACATAAGAGAAAACCAGGGGCTGGGCACAAGGTAACCATAATAATATTGTGTCTGTCATAATAAATTAATTGTAATACTATCCTAATATTTACTGATACGAATAGCAATGTGTAACAAATAAAATACTGCTCACACCCTCACTGACTGCACAAAGTAAAAACACAGTCTTTTAATTACAACAGATTTCCCTTTCCCCATAACTATGGAAAAGATTCTGTACCAGACTGAAAAACAATTAAAGTTTATTTGAAATTTGCACAAAATGTCAAGGACAATTATACAATGAAATGCTTGTACAATTGCTGGTGAAATAATTTAAAAGGCAACACACAAATGGTATAGCTTTCATTTGTGACCTGCAGAAAACAGTACACACTCTATGATGTTGGTCCCTGATTCTGACACATTTTTACTGTCACCCTTCTCTCACCCTCTGGACCTGCCTAATTCATTCCATTACCTCTTCTGCTCAAAGTTTATGCACTTGTGACTCACTAATTGTTGTTGTGGATAGTTTCACATGGTTCCATAGATTGCTGTGGATGGACACACATAGATATCCTAAAGGATACACTTCCCAAGAATCAGTTTATGCCCAAGAATTCCCCTTTCTTCAGTGGAGGAAAGCCTATGATGCTCATACTGAACATCCTTTCAGCACACTTGGTACAGTTTAAACTTTGCATGGCCACCTCCATCAGTATTGGCACTATTGCCCTGGTAGCACTGCTTCTCAAACAAGTATTGCATATCAATACTACATTTTACTATCATTACTACATTTACACACAAACGATATGGTGTTTATTTAAAAGGCTTGAGTAGCCTATAATGAAATCCTACCTTTATGTAGTGAGCAATCTTATTGTATCTTCTGTAATATATGAAAACATTTAACCTTATGAATGAGCTAGACATGATGTGCAATTTGAGTGTCTGTGTACGACTACTGCGGTGGTGTGCGTGTGCTGACCATCATCTCCGCCAGTAATAGAATAAAAATTACTTAGTAAGTTCAATCATATAACTATGTATTTTAATGTCAGATGTCCTGGATATGGGGTGGGGGTGATGATGGTAGGGTGACTCCCTGAAATTAGTTTTTGCAGTGTGGGATGTCTGCTGGTAGGTAAAAATACTGTTGACATTATAGTTGCCCTGGTTAGCCTAAGTGCTATGTTATTTAACTATGTTGCTCTGTAAAATCTAATGATTTTAACTTTTAACTATTCAGTTAAAACTTAACTTTTAACTTTTAGCTGTAACTTTTCTGCTCAGTGAAATCTAATGATTTGTGTAATTTAAAAAGGCATTCTAAATGTTTCCTGCTATGTTTGTTGTTTTATATATTCCTTTACATTCTTAGCTTATTTAGACTAGCTAGATGTTGACAGGGGTGGCACGGTGGTGTGGTGGTTCGCACTGTCGCCTCACAGCAAGAAGGTCCTGGGTTTGATCCCCATGTCACCCAGAGTGCCTTTCTGTGTGGAGTTTGCATGTTCTCCCCGTGCATGCGTGGGTTTCCTCCGGGTGCTCCGGTTTCCTCCCATGACTAAAATGTGATGCTGGAAAGCCATTGACATAGAGTGTAATTGCTCATTCAGTGTATGTTGGAATGACTAGGTATTTTACCTAACATTAACATTTGATAATCCACCAGAGCCCCACAAGTTACACAAGACTTGAAAAAAGATAATATAGTCACTTTGTTTATAGAGTAAGAGAATGAAAAACAGAATGATGAAAAATAGAATGATGAGAGAAAAGCTTTGTGAACACACAGATGAGTTTGACTTGAACGGACTGACTTGAATATATCACACCTGTTTTTTTCTACTTGTTTGTGTGCATGTTATTTACACAATATACATATACATGTTGTACATATTGTTAATCTATCCTTGTAGTCATTATGCTTTCATATAATTTTATATTAAGCATGTTTTTAAGCACGTTTAAGCAGATGAGTTTGAACAAACTAACTTGAATATATTGACTTTGATAAAACTTGAGCTAGAAATAAATCTAGAAGGCCATTTAATGAGTGAAGCCATTCTCATTGTTAATGCTATGTGATGATAGTTGTCTTGATAATTTTGCTGATGACCTCCTGTACTAATGTTAAATATTTGTGTACTACATGACCACCTTTCTGTTCTCATTGAGGTTGCAAAGAAAAGATTATGCTATGCTAGAACAGAGTAAGGGTGTGGGCATGTAGACAACAAGAAAGAAAGTTTGGCAATACTACTTTTACACTGGTAAGGGCACCTATGCTTTCTTGTATACAATTGTGCAAGGAGTATTATCCCCACTATCTGGTGTCATGCAGGATAGAATGGGCTCCCTTCTGAGTGTGCTTTCTTTCAAGGTTTCTTCCTCATGTCTCTGGGAATTTCTTTCTTTTCACTTCTTCCTCTGGCTTGCATATTTAGGATCTAAATATAAATCTACATTGAGATTTCTGTTAAGCTGCTTTGTAGCAATGTCTACTGTCAAATGCATTGTATAAATAAGATTCAGTTACATTGAACTAAATCAACAGGTCAATGTAGTTTTAAGAACTACATGCTGATTTTGTGTCAGAAATATAGCAGGAATGGAATTCCCTATTGGATTGCATTTCACTTTCATTAGCATTTGGAAATTATGCTGATGAACGTGAAAAGCAATCACTCACCAGTCACAGATTTAAGCTATTCTTGAGGGCATGGTTACAATCAGAGAAGGGGAGAAGAGCCTGAAACATGATTTTCCCATAGGCATTATCGCATATACAGGATAAATGAGTGCTCGTTATAGTTGTGTATTTACTCATTGTTCTACAGACTTAAGAGTTGACATTTGAAACCTTTGCAGAATTACTGCTGAAACATAATAAAAGTGTTACTATGACTGAAATACTTACTGCCCACAGGAGGAACTAGGGGTTATCAAATTCACCCCTGTTGGTTGCCTGGAGTGCTCCGTGGTCTTTGAGGGTGCAGTCTTGACTGGATTTTCAGTGACTGACAGGATTTTGGATGCTTCCTATGAGGAAACAGAGCTTGCTAATTACTTTCTCCCTCCTAACAACTTCATTGCTTTACCGCTCATGCAGGCTCAGGTAATGGGTTGCTCTCATCAAGTCCTTGGAAGATCCGTCAGCATCCAGGCACTGATGTCAACACTTTCAGGTTATTGAATGCTCTGTTGGGGGCTGCTAAACACCAGACTTGGTCAGGAGGCCTCTACACTTGCCAAATTGACAAGTATGCTCATGGCCACTGAAATGCTACACCCCAATCCCAATTTGAATTATGATACAATTTTCCTTGATAACTATGATAAGCTAAATTCTAGTTTCTATTTACCCATCTAACTTGCCAAAGTAGCCAGTGGTTGCACCATGATTATGCAGCATGTAGGGTTGGCATAAAGCCAGCACAACAACTAATTAGTTTGCATTTAGTGTGCAATTTGAATTGCACACTCTGTTAAAGAACTCAAGTCTAAACAGCAACAGTAGCAAGCTATAGAAAGATGGTGAGTATAGAGAGGTTTGAAAGCAAGTGACTTACAAGTGAGTAAGAAAGTGGGTCATTTGCTCTTGACACTGACATTATTCATTGACAATGTTCCAGAAAAGGGTCTCACCACTTCCAACCATTATCTGTACCACTTATACGTGAAGGGTCATGGGGAAGCCGTAACCAATCCCAGATAACTGCGAGAGGTAGTGTATACCGTGGGCAGGTCATCACACATCATTTCATACATACACAAGGTCTTCACAGTGGTGAGAATAACATAATAGTGAATAAACTGAAAGCAGTTTCACAAGAAAGAGTGGAGAAGCTCAAAGTCATTGTTTTGGGGCAGAGAATGAGAGACACACTGAGTGAGGTTGTAATAATATGTGGTTTATTTGGTTTATAGGTGGTTTATTAGGGGATAAGCACCAAAATTACTGGAATCCTCTTGGGGTTTTTTCTGTGTATTTATTTGGAGTGAAGAACAATAGGTTGGTTGAACTCTATTGTTTTTGTCCATGTTGTTTTTTGTCTTGTTGTTTTTGTTTTTCTTCTTCTTCTTTTTGTTATTATTAGTATTATTATTATTATTATTATATGCTGGAAGTCTGTGGCCACCACTAGAACCTAGAACTATGTAAATAGGTGTGAAATTTGCCACATTGAGCATGGTGCCAGACATTTCACCAATTTTTGGGTGTGCCTTCAATGCCTCTAACACCAACATTGGGTCAAAGTTCAAGCTACATTTTTTATTATAACTTTTGAACTGTTTGATGTAGGAAAGATTTTTATAAGAAAAAATTTGCTTCTTTTTACTGTTAAAGTGTTTCATTTAGAACCATAATTCTTTTTTGTCTGATTTCCTTCCTGAAGTCAACATTAATTTCTTTGCTCTTGTCCATGTTCAGAAACAGATTGTTGCCTTTACATTTTGATTATTGACTTTCCAGTTAGCTATTTGCTCTACTTCTTTCCTGTAAACCAACTCTGGCCCACTACTGTAGTATCATCAGTGAACTTGATGATGCTGTTAGAGCTGTACTGTGCAGTCCTGATAAGGGTGCCAGTGTTTAGTGTGATGATCCTGCAGGTGGTGTGGCCAATGTGCACTGACTAAGGCCTCTCGGTCAGGAAGGCCAGGATCCAATTGCACAAGGAGGTGTTGAAGCACAGCTGTGTCAGCTTCCTAGCTGCTGTGAGATGGTGGTGTTGAATGCTGAACTGAAGTCAATGAACAGCATTCTATCATGTCTGTCATTTTTGTCGAGGTGAGTGAGGGCCAGGTGTCAGGTGGCATCCTCCATGGAACAGTTTGGGTGGTAGGCAAATTGAAGGGAGTTGTGTGAGGCGGACAGTCCACCTTTCATGTTCCTCATGCCTAGCATCTCGAATCTAGGCGGTAGTCATTGAGACATGAAATGGAAGACTTCTTAGGCACAGGAGTGATTGTGGTGGCCTTGAAGCACCTGGGAACGGCTGCCTATCTCTGAGATGATGAAGATGTTTATGAGGACATCTTCCAGATGGTTCCCACACTCCCTTTGCACGCAGCTAGCTATGTTGTCTGGTCCTGCAGCTTTGCGTAGGTTCACTCTTAACAGGGTTCTCCTAACGTCAGCTTTGGGGAGTCAGTGCACTGGGGAGTGTGCTGAACAGTGCTGCGACAGTGTTGGAGTTCTGAACAACTTCTACGCATGGGTTGTTTCAATAAATGACATGCCTAGGAAGATCATGCCCTCTCCTGACCAGGTGCTGTTTCTGGTCCTGCAGCTTTGTGTAGGTTCACTCTTAACAGGGTTCTCCTAATGTCAGCTTTGGACAGACACAGCACCTGGTCAGGAGAGATGATCTTCCTAGGCATGTCATTTATTGATTTATTGAAACAACCTATGCATAGAAGTTGTTCAGCACACTGGGGAGTGAGTCAACACTGTTGCAAGGCTGCAGTGTGCTCTTGTAATCATTGATGGCCTTGATGCCCTGCTACATGAATCTTGTGTCCCTGGTGTCGCAGAAATGGCTGTGGATCCTGCATCCAAACATACGCTTTGCTTCTCTGATGCCTCACGACAGGTTTGCCCTCACTGAGGGCTGCTTTCTGTTTCCTGATCTGAAGGCAACATCACAGGCCCTCAACAGTGCGCACACCTTTGGTGTCATCTGCGGTTTTTGGTTTGCCCATGTGGTGAAAGTTTTGGAGGCAGTTACATCCTCTATGCTCTTATTGATATAGCCTGTGAAAGAAGATCCTTCTCCAAATCAGTGTGCTGACCATAGGTGGTAGCCTCCTTGAACATGTCCCAGTCTGTGTGCTTGAACAGTCCTGCAGAGCTGAAGCTGCACCCTCTGGCCAGACCCTGATGTGCCTGTGAAGTCATCTAGCACATATCAGCAGAATTCTGAATTCTGACATTACCATAATATATGTAGTCTGAATGTGGTCTGAAAAGCTTAGTTGGGGGCAGGGAGTGGCTTTGCCTGAGGACTTAATGTAATTGTTTCCCCCTCTGGTAGGAAAATACACATATTGATAGAACTTAGGGAGAGCTGTTTTCAGGTTTACATGATGGACAAGTGCCCAGCAATGATGAAAAATCCATCTGGGTGTGTGGTTTGCAGCTGATGGCTCTGTAAAACTTGCGAAGCACCTCCTTAGAGCTGCCACTGGACGGGATGTAAACAGCCACAATAATAATGAAGGTGTACTCCCTCAGCAGGGAGAAAGGAAGGCAATGCATCATTATAAACTCTACCATGACTGTGGCTTCAAGGCTTCACATCCTCATTGAAACCATTCTCTCTTCCTGTTGGCTACAGGCACCTAACCCAACTGATGTTTTGATTGCCTGATTCTGTCAAGTAATCCCAGGTCTGGCTCCTCCTGTGTCTCACCAATTGCTGGATCACTTTCTCCCCCATCAAGCATTTCATTTTGGCCTGGTGAATCTTCAGGCCATGCAGGTTTTTATAGACCTTGCCACACTGCACATGTAGTTGATACTCCATTAGCTTGGGTCATTCCCTGTATATCAACCCAGGGGCTTATCATCCCGCTTCCCTCTTGGGCACCCCTTGGGGTATAACCTAATAGGCACTGTGGCAGAATATACATGCATGTGTTATGTGTATACCACAGAAAATAAAATATCTATACACATACACTTGGAAACCAACCAAGTATTGTAAGCATATTAGAAATTTGATAACTCCTAAGTTCTACAGTGGGTGTTTAGTCATACTTTCACTATTGTCACTATTTCACTAATGATTTTGAAAAGCTTGATTATTAAGAGTTCACACTCAATGCAGAAAGAATGAAGAAATGATGAGACAGTTAAAAAAAAAACTATAGGGCATTTTTTTGAATGATAACGCGTCCTGAAATATGAGTCTCCAGTTACACTTCTCCTATCACAACCCCACCCTGAATAAAGCACTGATGTAAGCAAAATGCTTATGGGGAAATAATATTCCCTTCTGACAAAACAGTACTTATTACTTGATATAAGAGTAATTTTTGGTTATGTTTTTTGCTTATGTTTTGTCTTTCGGTCTGGCGTGTTGTGTTCATGTCATAAATGAAAGCAATTCTGTGTAAATGTTGACTTTTTATCGCTGCCATGATTGTTCTTTGATCTGACACAGAATCTTCTCCATACCCACCAACAATCTATCCTCTATTCTATTTTTGTCCTTCTCTGTTTTGCTCTGTTTAGCACACAAACAACTTGAACAGCAAGATGGTTTTGTCTTGTCAGACTATCTGACTCTCTAACTGTTGGCTTTGCAAGTAGTTTTGCTCTCTCTCTTTTTTTCCTCTCTGGATGTCAGGGGAAACCTGGTATTCGTGGTGAACCAGGGATCCCAGGAGAACCAGTAAGATTAATTTTTCACTCATGGATAGCTGTAAATCAGTCTAAGATTGTCTAAGAATTTGTAATGGAGGAATAAGGCTAGACTCTTAATACATCTTCTTTTATTATTCCTTTCAGGGAGCACGAGGGCCTGTGGGAGAAACAGGTTTCCCTGGACCTGAAGGACCTCCAGGAGTACCTGTAAGAAAACACACTCTATCTTTTCCAATACCACTGCATTCAGTTATGCTACAGTGTTGTGCACCAGTGTTTTTCTATCCATAACCTTGGGACCTGATGCACCTATTTCAGTCATTGTGGTCATTACTTGAATAAGGTGTGCTAGTGTAGTTTCATTGCACCCACTCACTTTTTTTCCTTCTGCAGGGTAGGCCTGGAAATGATGGAATTCCCGGATATGTGGTAAGAATATCAGAATTGTAAAACTGTGCACCTTTCTTCCACAGTATGCATTTTTTACATAAAAATCATTGAGACAAAAGAGAAGTAAGAGGAGCATAATTCATTCATCTTCAGTGAACGCTTTATCCTAATCAAGGATAGAGTGGATCTGGAGATTATGCCAACCAACACTGTGTGACAGGTGGGAAACACCATGAATGAAGGACACCATGCACTCGCATATCCGCACACTCATTCACTCCTACTCATATAGCCTGTGAATATTTTGGGGGGAAGGTGGAAACGTGAAAGGTGAAGTGGAAACCAAAGAACGCAGTGGAAACCCACACCAACATTGTGGAAGCAAGCCAAACTCCACACAAATAACCCAAGATCAAGACTGAACACTTGAGTTGGGAAGCAGAAACACTAGTGTATAATGTAATATTAACTTTTATATACTTACTATTCATTTCAATTTTATTTCTATAGCCCTTTTAACAGTGGACCTTGTTACAAAGTAGCTTTTCAAAAATATATAAATTCCGGATATCCAGTACCAGTCAAAAGTTTGGACACACCTTTTAATTCAATGTTTTGTTTTTTTTTTATTACTTAAAACACACTTCATGTCTATAAGTAATGATGGGCTGTCATTTAAGCGGTTCTTCACATAATATGGATTACTACAGTTGTTGAATAGAGTTATTTACTGTATTTTCATTATTTACTGTTTACTGTTTGATGGTCTCTGTCATGACATGCTCCTCATGGCACATGCGAGCGCGCCCGATGGACTCGGCCGCACGCGGAGTGCTTCTGATGTCTCCGTTTGCACTTCCACATTGTGGCGCGAGCGACGGAGGACTACAGTTCCCATGAGCACATGCTCCCGGGCTCATCAAGTGACCTGTAATTGGATGCAGATGCATCCAATCCAGAGACAGTCATACCCGTGTTTAAAAGGACTCTGTTTCTCTGTTTAGTCGTGAAACATTAGTCTAGCCCGTGTGAACACTATTGCCAAGCCTTTCAGCCCATGTTTGATTTCCTGTGTTTTGGACTCTGCTCTTGTTGTTGATCTCTGTTTTCTGAATTGCCTTTGATACCCCGTTTGCTGATCGACTGACCTTGTTTATGTTCTTTGGATTACTCTTTTGCCTGCCTTGTTTTTGTACCTCTGCCTGCCTCGTGTGTTAAATAAACACAATGAGTTTTAGAAAGCCGTCTCCTCACCTGCGCATGTGTCCAGCCAAACCTCGCATACATGACCGAATGCTTCGCCGAGACCGAGACGCAGCAGGTAAATAGGGAGATGGCCGAATGCACACTGTGCCGTCCTTTTTTATGCAGTGAATAGGCTTTGACATTTCTGCACTCTATGACGGCGTGAAATTTCCCCCAGATGACTTCCTGCTCCAGGGCGTCCATGTATGACCTCGCATACATGACCGAATGCTTCGTAGGGACCAAGACACAGCAGGTAAATAGGGAGATGGCCGAATGCACACCGTGCCGTCCTTTTTTATGCAGCGAATAGGCTTTGACATTTCTGCACTCTATGACGGCGTGAAATTTCCCCCAGATGGCTTCCTGCGCCAGTGCGGCTATTTTTCGAGGACTTGCTGGAGCCAAGACCTGCAGATGACATCTGGGTATGGTGTATGATGCACTGGCTCATTGGACCTGCACACTTGTTCGCCTAGGGCCTTATCGGTGTGGAGCACCCATGCCTACAGAACCCCAAAGACTTCAAAAAAGGAGCCAACTGCTCCAGAGCCCCTCCAGTGGTGAAAAAGGAGGCAACTGCTCCAGAGCCCCCTCCAGTGTCAGAAAGAGAGACAACTGCTCTAGAGCCACCTCCAGAGGCCAAAAGGGAGGCTACCGCTCTGGAACCCATGCCAGAATCCAAGTCCAGGTCCATGCCGGGGTCCAAGTCAAACTTTGAGTCCATGCCAGAGTCCATGTTGAGGTCCATGATTAAGTCCATGCCTAAGTCCATGTCCATGCCCGAATCCAAGTCCAAGCCAGAGTCCAAGCCAAAGTCCATGTCCATGCCGGAATCCAAGTCCAAGCCAAAGTCCAAGCCAGAGTCCAATGTGAAGTCTATGCCTGAGTCCATGTCCAAGCCCGAGTCTAAGCCCAAGTCCAAGTTCAAGTCGGTGCCAGAGTCCAAGTACAAGTCCGCGCCACAGTCCAAGTCCAAGTCTGTGCCAGAGTCAAAGTCTGAGCTGACACAAGTGCCATAACCTGGTCCAGTCCAAGTCACAGAGCCTGTTCCAGTACTCGTCACAGAGCCTGTTCCAGTGAGAGTACAAGCTACTGAGCCTGTTCCTGTCAGAGCTACAGAGCCTGTTCCCGTACTCGTCACAGAGCCTGTTCCAGCCCAAGACAAAGAGATGGTTCCTGTCTCAGCCACAGAGTCTGTTCCAGCCCAAGCCAAAGAGACAGTTCCTGTCCCAGCCACAGAGCCTGTTACAGCTGACGTCACAGAGCCTGTTACAGTAAAGGCTCCAGTTCCAGTCACAGTCACTGAGCCTGCTCCTGGTCCAGTAGTGGTCAATGCTCAAGCCATGATCCCCTGTTCCATTAGTAGTGACACTCACAGAGCCACCTCCTGCTCCTGTCACAGTTCAAGTCTCAGAGCCCTTTCCTGTCACAGACACCACTCAAGTCACAGAGCCAGTTCCTGTCAGAGATGCCACTCAAGTCACAGTTACGGTTACAGCTCAAGCCACAGAGCCTAATCCTGTTCCAGTAGTAGTGACACTCACAGAGCCAGCTCCTGCTTCTGTCACAGCTCCAGTCTCAGAGCCCGCTCCTGTCACAGCTCCAGTCTCAGAGCCTACTCCTGTCACAACTCCAGTCTCAGAGCCCGCTTCTGTCACAGCTCCAGTCTCAGAGCCTGTTCCTGTCACAGCTCTAGTGTTAGAGCCCGTTCCTGTCACAGATGCCACTCAAGTCACAGAGCCAGTACCTGTCACAGATGCCGCTCAAGTCACAGAGCCAGTTCTTGTCACATTTGCGCTCACAGCCCAAATCACAGAGTCTGCTCCTGTTCCAGTTGCACTCACAGCCCAAGTCACAGGGCCTGCTCCTATTCCAGTCACGCTCACAGCCCAAGTCATAGAGCCTGCTCCTGTTCCAGTCGTGCTCAGAGCCCAAGTCACAGAGCCTGCTCCTGTCCCACTCGCAGCCATGGAATACATCCTGGTTCAAGTGTTCCTACTGAAGCCTTCTTCAATGCTTGAGTTCCTGCCTGAGTTCCTGCCTGAGTCCTCATCAAGGCAAAAATTCCACATGGGGAGTCCTGGTGATACCGCTGAGCCTACGAGCCCAGGACCCCCGTGGGACAACCTTGTTAGGCGCTCTGGGAGTAGTGCTTTTGGGGGGGGGGGTTTCTGTCAGGACCTGCTCCTCAGGGCACACGCGAGCGCACCCGATGTACTCGGCCGCGGGCGTAGTTCTTCTGATGTCTCCATCGCGGAAACGCGCACTTGCGCATTGTGGCGCGAGCGACTACAGTTCCCATGAGCAAATGCTCCTGGGCTCATCATGTGACCTGTAATTGGATGCAGATGCATCCAATCCAGAGACAGTCATACCCGTGTTTAAAAGGACTCTGTTTAGTCACGAAGCATTAGTCTAGCTCGTGTGAATGCTATTGCCAAACCTTTCAGCCCATGTTTAATTTCCTGTGTTTTGGACTCTGCTCTTGTTGTTGATCTCTGTTTTCTGAATTGCCTTTGATACCCCGTTTGCTGATCGACTGACCTTGTTTATGTTCTTGGGATTACTCTTTGCCTGCCATGTTTTTGTACCTCTGCCTGCCTCGTGTGTTACATAAACAGAATGAGTTTTACAAAGCCGTCTCCCCACCTGCGCATGTGTCCAAACAAACCTTGCATACATGACAGTCTCAGACAAATTTAGAAGGCAAGAAATTCCACTAATTAACCTTTGACAAGGCTCTCTGTCATGTCCTCCTGCACAGAAAGCTCCAGTTCGTTGGAACACTTGTGGCCAAACAATATGGACACAAATACAGACTACAACACAGACTACGATTCCCATGAGCGAACACAAAATGACATCACAGCAAACACACTCCCACATTCTGAATCTCCAGACTTCTAATTGGAGGCAGGTGCATCCAATTAATACACACACACACACACACACACACACACACACACACACTCAGGACTTGTACAAAGTACTCTCATTTCCACCACCACCTTGCAAAGGTTCTACTACTACCAAGCCATTTGTTATCGTGTTTGATTGCTGGTTTTGATACTGTCTGTTTTCTGGTTTACGTGTTTATCTGCCTTGTCTAGTCTGATTGTCAGATTGATTCACCCATTTGATGGCCCATCTGATTTTGTACCTCCGCCTGATTGTTTTTATTAAAACACTGAACCTCACCTGCATTCTTCTGTGTCTGCCTACACATGACACACACCTGTTAATTGAAAAGCATTCCAGGTGAATTGAAAAGCATGCCTCATGAAACTGGTTAAGGTAATGCCAATAGTGTCCAAAGCTGTCAAGGTAAACAATGGCTACTTTTAAGAATCTAAAATATGAAACATATTTTGTTTACTGCAAAATTCCATATATGTTCTATATGTTAGTTCATACTTTTGATGTCTTCAGTATTGTTCTACAATGTAGAAAATAGTGAAAGTAAAGAAAAACCTAGGAATCAGTAGGTGTGTCCGAATTTTTGACTGCTACTACCAATTTTAAACATGAGCTTATAAACTGATCCCTAATGAGCAAGCCAGTGGTGACAGTGGCAAGGAAAACTCCCTGAGATGACATGAGGAAGAGACCTTGGGAGGAATCAGATTCAAAAGGGAACCCGGGCACCAGATAGTGCAATTAAAAATAACTCACTTCTATAACTATAGAGTCTCTGTAACATGAACAGCCTACAGAAAAGTCATATATTGCCTATGATCTACATAGCTTTGTTCTTTTGAGGTTTCACACAGTATGACTCGGCTGCAAGTATACAATGTGGAAATGCACATCTGAATACACAACACTAAAATAAAATGTCTATACAGATAAATCAAAGGTTACACTCTGCATGGAGAAGTCTTCAGACCGATTGTGAAGCTCAAATGAGCTTTAACATTTTAGGCTTATGTTTAGAAACCCTTAAAATGAATTTATCAAAATTGACTTTCCAACTTGCGTTGGATTTATGGGAAGACATTGAGAGAACACATAAATCACACAAAGGAAGGTGCTGGTTCAGAATGATAGAATTACAGTTACATACATAACATTTTATTTTACCTCTCCTACCTATCAGTGGCAATATTTAATCACCTGGATAACCTACACCAAGATGCCACCTTAGGACTGACTGGGAGGGGTGACATTAGCATTTGTAAAGGAGAAAGTGATACAGTATTTCCCACAGGTCTGATATATTCTTGTGGTTCTTTAACCTGGTGGAAAGGGCTAGCATTAAAATTTGTGCATGTGCACAAATGTGCAATGTGCATTTCTGCCAGAACAAAAATGGTCTACTGCATGTGATTTCAGATCCCAGTGAAATCTATTCCTCTTGTGCAGATTGGGATCTGCTCCACTTGTGCTGCTCTGTGAATCTTACATGTTATCTATCATTAACAACAACAGGTTCAGAAAAACAGACTTTTTAAAATTTTTGTTTATGATTTCACTTTTTGACTTGAACAAGGAAAAGAAACAATATGCTTTTCAATTTTATATCTTCGATTTCTGATAATAAAAACAAATTTGGCCTATTAATTACTTTTAATGGCCTTTTAATTTCTTTTACCGAAATAAAAATAGAATGACCAAATGTACATGGACCATTAATGTTCTTTTAGTAATCAGTTAATTAGGCTAGGAAAAAGCTCTCTTACAAAGCTGAATGCGCTGACTGAACTCAAGTGTTCCACATTGTCATGGTAATTTTCACAATTTTGCTCACAAAACATTCTCATTCTTCAAACTTATTTGCTAAAATGAGACACCAGTTAAACTTTGGTGACTGTAAACCTACCTGGGCCAAGTAAAATGTATGTGTGGGAAACATTTCTAGGTATCTGCAATGCAGACCTTCTGAAGCAGTACACCTCACAGGAGTGCCCATGAGACTGGAACATTTGAATAGGACAATGGCTCATTAGAGTAGGACTGGGATTCTAGCCCATTTGTAGGTCTTAATGATGGCCTATGAGTTCATAACCAAATGAATGGGCCCGCTTCTGCTTAGACAGGGAAGGAACCCTGTGTTTGGGCTCACCACAGACCCATCCAGTTGTCAGCACATGCAGGGCAGTTCTCCATCCCTTTTGCTGAGATAATCCCCAGCAAAAAGGGCTGTCTACAATGACCCATTCCAGACCAGCATTCTATTTGGGTCTAAATTTCTGCTTTCATGTCCTGATATTTAAATCTAGATGTGTTAAACAGCTTGGAACATAGCATAATTTCTTTGAACCCACCCATTTTTGCAATGATCAAAAATATTGATAAAAACTTTGAAAGTCTTCTTTTGGTTTGAGCCCTGGGATTCACCTTTGAAGACTGCATTTGTTGTTAAAAGGGATAAACCAACATGAAGACAAGAGAGCTGTCTATGGGACAAAAGTAAGCCATTTTGAAGCTGAGAGAAGAGAGAAAATTGAGCAGCACAATTGCAGAACCATTGAGCATAGCCAATACAACAATTTGGAATGTCCTCAAAAAGAAAGAAACCACTGGTCTGCTAACAACCAGACATCAGGTTGGCCAAGGAAATTAATAGCAGTTGATGACAGAAACATTGTGACGCTGTGAAGAAAAACCGCCAACAACCTTCACAGGGCAAGGGTAAAAGTAGCACAATCCACCATACGAAGAAGACTTAGAGAACAGAAATATAGAGGCAGTAAAAATCAGAAGGCCAGACTGGAATTCACAAAGAAACACATCAATGAGCCACAGAAGTTCTGAAACCAAGATTAACCTATGCAATAGTAATGGAGAGGCCAAAGTGTGGAGAAAGAGCAGGATGCACTGCTCATGATCCAAACATATGGTCAAGCACAGTGAAGGTAGCGTCATGGCTTGAGCTTGCATGGCTGCTTCTGAAACAGGCTCATTAATCTTTAATGATGATGTAATGATGGTAGCAACAGAATGAATTCAGAAGTCAACATTTCTGTCTGCCAATTTATAGAGAAATGTGTAAGGTCAAACCTAGCCATGCAAGTTATTATTCTTAGCAACAGATCACATGGCCCCTACTCCTTAGGAGGTCAGCTCAAAAGGAGACTCAACCTCCTTTCTTTATCACATCCTAGGAAGAGTACCACACTTACAGATAATGTGAACAAAGTCCCTTGTTCAGATCAAAGAGGATATTTTAACAGCCACAACCCTCATGCAATCTGGACAGAATAGCACTTGGCAGGTAAATAACAGTCCAGAGTTTGACCCAACGTAAAACTCAGCAAATTCCATGAAAATCTCGACTCAACAATCTGCACATCATGCTCCTAACTTAGGAGTCTTCTTTATGGACCTTTTATTCAATCACGTCAAATCTGAAGGACTCAACGAATCGCGTACCAACAATAGACACTATTCAACTTAACCCCAAGAAGTGAAAAAGTGTCTTACACCTTACCATTCACACAAAGGCAATTTATGTACACTTCATACAATAATTGTATTTTATGTAAAATAATTAATAACTTCCAGACCGTTCCACCTGAAAGGTGGATGTGTTTAGTATCATTGTAATGGGAAAATTCTCATTATTGTGAATCTGATGTTCATCTTTCATAAAAATGTATGTATTCATAGGTAGCTAAAGTTAACTTTGATGGATAAAAGTTTGTAAAAGTGAGACATAAATCACGACCCCCACCATTGATGCGTGCGGGAAACTAAGATCCACAGGATTGTTCATGAGAGCACTGACTAGCAATAAACATTCACCATGATTCCCTATAATTATCCTGGACTCAGACCAGAACAAAGGGGACTCCATGAACCTGGAAGAGATCTCGTGAAATGATGAATTTGTGAACCGGTGCGAACCCTCCACTGTTCTTCGATCTGAACCACAAGACATCAGCCACAACCCGGCTGAACACCTCTACACCTCACGCACTGACCACCTCCAGCTGCTGCCACAAGTATACCTTCAGACCAAGACTCGACAAATTCACTTTGCTCACTGTGCAGGGAACAGTCAAAGCCAGTTTAAGCTGAGGCTGATATCAAGCAGTAATATCAAGTTTGTACTGGTCATTACCCTCACATCTCATACATTCCACGTTGTCTTGTCTTTGTGTTTAATGTTTTGTGTTGCACTGTGTAGTAGTTAGAATAAATGTTTGTCTTATCGTGATTCGTGATTTAACCTGGTCATTCTTGTTCACATCTAGGTCACTTATTAGGTCATTCCTGCACCTAAGCTTTTACCATTGAGTCAAAATGTCCCCTTAGTTAAAACCAAAACTCTTTTTAACAGCACAATTAAGAAGAATTTTGTGACGGTGTTTGTTACAGTAGACCCATCAGGCTATTTCAGTGGATGGGTTAAGTAATAATCCTGTTATCATTTAACACCCAAATTGATCAATTAAACAAATAGATAGATACGTGTATAAAAATTCCTGCAAATGCATTCAATCAAATCGGGAGGAACTATTTTACATCATGCTGTTAGACAATAACCTAAAACACACAGCCAACATAACAAAGGACTTCAGCAGGGGAAAAAGTTGAAAGTTTTTGACTGGTAATGTAAAACTTAACCCAACTGACCTCCTAAAAAGGAGACAGGGGAGAAACCCCCAAAACAAACAACAACTGAAAGAAGCTGTGGTACAAGCCTATAAAAGCATTACAAAAAAAGAATAAAATCGTTTGGTAATGTCAGTGGGTCTCCAGCTTGATGAAGTTACTACAGGCAATGGATCTGCAACAAAATATTTAGTGTTATTACTTTAATTTACTTTAAGATTATCTGTTCTCATACTTCTGATCACCTAAAATTGGGTGTCTACCACCAAAGGTGCCAAGTGCTAAGTTCTTACTAGATGCAAATATCAGGAAATGAAAGCTGAAATTTTGAAATTTCATCTAATACTGTATTCATGAACCCAAATGTTTTCAGTGTATAACAAAAACAAGCCTTGCCATTCCAATGCTTTGGACTTTGATGACTGTATCTCCCAAACACAGGTGTCTCGCTCCTAATGAACTTTGTGCAAGAAAGATTTGAACTCATTGTATCCTTTTTGGATGCTGGATGGGACTTTGTTCCAAGCTGACAAGATAAAAAACCAAGTGGTGGAAGAGCGGGGATGCTAGCTTATGTGCATATTGGACAGTTTAAATTTCATTTATCATCTAGCCAAAATTTTTATGCAAAACCTGTCTGTTTTTTATTTAACCCAAACATCTCTCAGAATTTAGAGAGTGACTGTACAGATAATCTACCATTAAAAATTCAAGTGATTCAAGTAAGTAGAGAAATCACCATGAATTTTGAGTTTACAGGAATGAGTTAGATGGGAAATGAAGGACACTCCACATCCAGCCTTCATGCTGCACAGTAAAATAGCATGAACATTTTATCCATATCGTGTTGACGCAACCCTAACTGCTGATTCTTAGTTTTAAAGTTGAACACATGCCATGTGTTCTATGATCCAACAGCACCAGGCTACATAGACTGCCCCAAGCCTAGCAACAGGCTCAAAAAAGCAGTCCTAGAAAAGGCACCAGGTGAAGGAGTTGTCATGCTAACCAGTGGAGCAACGAGGTGAATTTTTTAAGGTAAAAGAAATTTCTGAGCCTGAATCTCTCAGACAGGTGTTCTCAGCAAGATGTACAGAGTGGGTAATAAGGCAAGACATTCATGAACAGGTACAATCATGTTCAAAAGTATTTGTACAGTGACACAATTTTCATGATTTTGCCTCTGTTCACCACCAAAATGGATTTTAAATGTCAAAGCCATCAAGATGTGATTAAAGTGTAGACTTCCAGCAGTAATTCAAGGGGATTAACAAAAATTGCAATATCGTTTAGGAATTATAACCATTTTTAAATAGTCCCTCCATTTTCACATGCTCAAAAGCGGCCTGTTTCCTCATTATTTCTTGACAAATTAAAGAGGTGAAAGGTCTTTAGTTGATTCCAAGTGTTGAATTTGCATGTGATAGCTGTTCATATACTCAATATGCTGTCCAAAGAGGTGTCGATGTAAGTGAGAGGCCATCATTAGACTGAAAAAACAAAACAGACCTATTAGAAAGACAGCAGAAACTTTAGGAGTGGCCAAAATAACAATTTGGTACATTCTTAACAAGAAGTAATGCATTGGCATGATCAGCACCAACGTAAGACCATTTCCATTGTTTCAATTGTTTCCACAATTGTTTCCATTGAGTGATTTTACAAGCTGGGTTTTCTCCTCTCGTGATAGTTTCTCCTCTCACAATAGCTCTCACAGAGCATTCTTTATGTTAAAAAGGTGCATTTTCATTTGCTCTTCATATCATGTTATGTGAAAAAATAAAAATGTGTTTCCTCTTAAGTTTTTTTAAATATTGCTTTAATAAATAGTCGGAAAAAGCACCTCATGCAAACGTAAAAACTTTGTGATATTGGAGAGGTTTTTTTTTTTTTCAAAATACACATATCCTTTCCTTTTTTTGTTCAAAATTTAAAATTGTTTAAAATTGCACATTAAGCAGGTTAAGGGAAACACAGCTACAGTCAAAGTCTACCATCAAGAGATGCCTTCATGAAGGTAAATATAGAGGGTTTACCTCAAGATGCAAACAAGTGGTAAGACTCAAGAAAGACCAGATTAGATTTTGCTTTAATGCCCAGATCTGAAACAAGAGTCTTTGGTGAAACCAAATGAAACCAAGATTAACTTAGATTAACAAGAGTACCAGAATGATGGGAAGAGAAGAGTATGCAGAATGAAAGGAAAGTCTCATGATCCAAAGCATACAGCTGAGGTCAGAAGTTCACATACAGTCATCATGTGCATGAATGTCATGGCAATATTGGGCTTTCAGTGATTTATTGAATTGCTCTTTTTCTGAGAAAGAATGGTTGCACAGCATACATCTTTAATAGAAAAAAATATTTTGGGTTTTCTGAAAAGCACAGGGTCAAAATTATACATACAACTACATAGATTATTAATTCCATGGTTCTGGAAGTTCCAAAATGTCTTTTAACTTGCCAAGGCCTATGAACTTCCTGTTAGTGATTGATTGTATATTTCTACCACAAAGCAGTGTGTCTTGGTATTTTTTGGTTATGAAAAAGCATAAGTCTAACCTTTCTCTTCTTTGTTATGTCCTTGTATCCAAAGAGCAAATGGTTTTAATACCAGTATTTGTGAAATAGCACTCCCTAGGCAATCTACACAAATATAATTGAACTCTACCAATTCCACCAAGAAGAGTGGCCAAATATCCAATCAGAATTCTCCAAGAAGCTTGTTGATGGCTACCAAAAGTGTCTGATCATGTGTTGATTTCAGAAAACCCAAAATAAATTAAAATGTGTGCACCAAGTTCTTATTATTAAAGATGTATGTTCTACAATCATACTTCCCCAGAAAAAAAAAACAGTTCAAAGAAATCATTGCAAACCTAATATTGTCATGATATTCATGTCCATGATTACTGTATGTAAACTTCTGACCTCAACAGTACCATATCATCTGTTAAACATGATGGACTGGGCATGTAAGGTTGCCAATGGAACTGAGTCACTGGTGTTTATTGATGATGTGACTGTTGATAGATGTAGCAGGATTAAGTATATAGCACTATACTTTCCTCTCAGACTCTCAGTCAAATTCTACTAAGACTGATAAGGATGGTGTTTCACAATACAGATGGATAATGACCCAAAACCCACTGCAAAAGCAACCCAAAAGCTTCTTAAGGCAAGAAATGGAAAAATTCTTTCCCGATTGAGCATGCTTTACACCTAGTGTAAACTTCATTTTATATCCATTGTTGTGGTACACAGAGGCTAAATTTAAAAAATTGTGTCATT
>JAQQZU010028327.1:0-27623 GCA_030068025.1 Parauchenoglanis punctatus | reverse complement strand
CAGTTAGTGCATGACACGGGACATTGGGTGAACTACACACTGACTAAGTTCTGTTTCAACAAAAGTAGTAACAAAAACACATACTTCGCCCTCCTTTCCTCCAGCATCTGCGGCTTTGTTCTCTGACTCTTATCGCCCATTTTCGTTCCCTCCAATTTTCCAACCAGTGACAAAACCTCGCCGGTGGGTTCATCTCGCCGTGTGCGGTCGATCAGAGAGCGGTCCGCTTGCAATACTAAGTTTGAGTTCTATAGAACAAACATTTTGCAAAATAAAAAAAAAGTGACACACAGTACTACAAAATGTTACGTAAAATCTTCGCTAACAGGCAAATAACTAAAACATCACATGGTTTAATTTTCAGGCAAATTCCGCCGAAAATCATTTAACATCAACTAATTAATTCAACATACATAAAAGTGAAAAGAGTAACAGTAAAAGCAAAAATTACTAAGACATAATACATGTCATACTTACTGCTTTATATTCGTACTGCAAACTACGCGCTGTAACATCCGCCATGTTTTATTTAATTCTGGGTACTTCACAAAACTAACAAAAGACGAACCGGTTGTTTTCGCTAACAACGTTTCTTTTACAGAATTGTTGTGTAAGTAATCCAGTCAGAATCAGACAAGATGATAGACTAAAGCTACCAGACAAATATATTATACTCGGAATTTCAGCTACGTAGCTTTAGCAAGACACTGACATTAATGGAAAACAGACACAACGCGGTTACAACGACATGGTTTCTACGTAGCATACAAGTTCCAAGTACTTCCTCAACTGTTAAAGAAATACTGCCCCCATGTGGATTGGAGGTGCCAGCCCGAAAACTGGAGATTTCTGAACCTTGCTGCTGACAACCATATTAAAAAACATATTAACGCGTTGGAACAATTAAGTCGACAGATCGAGATAATCAAGCCAAATAATGACAAGGCGTAATCATTCTTTGTGTCCACAAACTGATGAGCCTCTATAAGGGGTATAACACATTGGCATTATTAGAGGTCCAAGTGCTGGAACTATATTGTTTTCTCTTAGGGGTAAAAGCACCAAAGGTGCTGGAAACCTAATGATTTTGTAAAAATTTGCTTCTTATCTTATTCATATTCTGAGTCTCTGCTAAAACAGAAAGTAGAACAAAGACCATGAGTCAGAGAAACACCAAATGTGGAGGAAAGGTGCATTATGCCCCCCATTACTCAGGCAAATGAAGGGACCCACATAGGTATGACAGTATTATATTAGCACAAGGTTTTACACTGCAGTCCATATCTCATGAATTGCTACTCTTGCAAAATAAACATCTTTTGCCACTGATTCCTTGGCTTTTCACAAATAAAAAGGCAAAGAAGTACTTCCCGCAGTCCAAAGACACACAGCTTAGGCCAACTGGCTACTCTAAATTGCCCATAGGTGTGTATGTGAATGTGAATGGCTGTCTGTCTCTGTGTTAGCCTCGCAATAGATTGGCAACCTATATAGGGTGTACCCTGCCTCTCACCCAAAGTAAGCTGGGCTTGGCTCCAGATTCCCCCGTGACCTGCATTGGATAAGTGGTATAGAAAATGGATGGGTGGATGGACGTTAAACTTTTGTGAACTACTCATAGGATTTTTTTTGTCCTATCTTCACAAATCTTTGATGATGTAATGTTTGATGATGTTTTAATAATTAATTCAAAAACAGGACTACCAACAGGCAATCAGATTTAACACTTGAGGTGTGGTGAGGGTTTTGCTGTTATTGTGTTTGTGCTCTCAAAACCCATGCATATGTCTCAGGAAATAAGGTGTAAAGTTAAATTTCGTGGTTTATGTGGTTGTTTTGCTCTACCTATACAAATTTTTTCTTTCTTTTTTTTCATTTTTGGAACATTTAGCCCCACCCACTAAAATCTGGGACAGTTTGCATAATGTGTGGAACCTACTTTTGTAAGCTAGCCCTAGGATTTTTGGCTTACTTTATCTCACTTGGTGGTTTGACACAAAATGTATTATATTTCATGTTGTTCAACATATCTTGATGCAAATACCAGGGAATAAAAGCTGAAACTCTTATCTCTCTTCTCATATTCATATTTTGATCTAACACACAAACGTCTTCAGTGCACAGAAAAAACAAATTAATTGCCTTGCTCTTCCAATACTTTTGGAGGGTATTGTACATCTTTAATAGACAAAAATCAAGAATTTGATGCAAACGTTTTAATTTATTTTGGTTTTTCACAGAGTCAAAAATATACATACACCCACTTAGATTATTACTTCAGTGGTTCTGAAAGTTCCTAAATATCTTTCAACTTGCCAAGGCCTAGCCCTCTTAACTTCCTATTAGTGATCATGATAGACTTCAACTGGTATCTTCTCTATACCAACATTTAAGGGTTTGCTTGACAGCACACATTGGATTGACCAACACGCAGTAGAATGAGAAGGTATAAGGAGCTCAGTGTAGATCTGAGAAAGAGCATCACAGAGTTACACAACTCAGGTCTCCTGAAGCTAGTTCTAAATAACTGTCGATTCCAAGATCATCAGTTCAAACAATGGTATATAAGTGCAAATTATTGGGAGGTGTAGCCACTTTGCTCAAAGATGTCCCAAACTGTCACCCCTAGTTGAGAGCGAATTGGTTTGGATTTTCAGGAACAAAACAGGAGCCATCAAGACACAGGCCTGCCATGAACTGGAAGGTGCTGGAACACTGTCCTAAGTCAAGCAAGTTTTAAATGTATGTTTTCATACTGAGAGGCTGCCATTTATGAAAGAAGCTCCAGCACCAAAATCAACACCGTCAACCTCGACTAAAGTTTGTATCTGACCGCATGGACAAAGAAAAAGCCTTTTGGAGGAAATTTTTTTTTCCAATAGTAAATTATTAACCTCTCATCATTAATAGAATATTTTATTGAAAATTTATTCATTAAACATTTCTTGTTTCTGACAAAACACACATTTCCTTTAGAGCAGGCCTATTCAACTAGCGGCCCGATTAAAATATCCTGCGGCTCAACAACAGACATGTCTTATTGTCATGAGAATGGACTCGCTGTGATTGGCGAGTAGCGCACCGTTGCCGCCCAACGGCCGCACTCATTCTCCGAGTTTTCTTCACACAGACATCACAAGCACATCACGTGAAACTGTACAACCTGATCTTTCCAACAGTGCTAGTCACTAGTTTTTGTGATAAAATGTTTGCGAGATAATTAAAGTCCATGTCTGTGCCCAAATCCAAGTCCCAGCCTGAATTCAAGTCCACGCCAGTGCCAGAGTCTGAGTCCAAGTCTGAGTCCAAGTCTGAGTCCAAGTCTGCACCAGTTCATAGTCCTGCTCCTGTTCAAGCCAAAGACGCTGATGAAGAGACTGTCCAGTTCATGGCCACAGAGACTGTCCAGTTCATGGCCACAGAAACTGCTCATGTTAAGGACACTGTTCACATGCAAGTCTCAACACCTGCTCCAGTACTCGTCACTGTTCCATTACTTGTCACAGAACCTGTTCCAGTAAGAGCACAAGTTACAGGACTCGTTCTAGCAAGAGCACAAGTCAGAGAACCTGTTCCAGCACCCGTCACTGTTCCAGTATGCATCACAAAGCCTGTTCCAGTAGAAGTCACTGTTCCAGTACACATCCTAGAACCTGTTCCCATGAAAGCACAAGATGCAGAGATCATTCTAGCAAGAGTGCAAGTTAGAGAGCCTGTTCCAGTACTCCTCACCAAGCCTGTTTCTGTACCAGTCCCAGTCCCAATACATGTAACAGAGCCTGATCCTCTCCCAGTCACAGAGTGTGCTACAGCTACAGCGGATGTCACCGATCCTGCCACAGCGGACGTCACCCAGCCTGCTACAGCAGATGTCACAGAGCCTGTTACAGTAAAAACCCCAATCACAGCTCAAGCCACTGAGCCTGCTCCTGTTCAGTTCCTGCCTGAGTTCCCATCGAGACAAAAGTTCCATGTGGGGGTTCCTAAGGATAGGCCTGAGCCCACAGGCCCAGGCCCCCCGTGGAACAACGTTGTTAGGCGCTCCAGTAGTAGCGCCGGGGGGGGGGGGGTGTTCTGTCAGGACCTGCTTCTCATGTCACGCGCGAGTGCACCCGATGAACTCAGCTGCTCGCGTAGTTCTTTTGATCTCTCCATCGCACGCGGCGAGGAGGACTTCGCGGAGAACTACAGCCCCCACAAACACGCACTCTCAGCCTTATCACGTGACCCGACATCCAATTCAGAGACTAATCATGCTGGGACATTTGCGCTTTGGATTTGCGAAGCATTAGACTTGCTTCAGTGTTTGTCTGCCGAGCGTAATACCTGTGGTTTGCTTACCTGTGTTTGACTCTGTTTTGTGTTTATGGAACTTCTGATATTTGGATTACCCTTTAGACTCTGTTTGCTGATCACTCGACCCCTGCTTGTTTGTGCATCTCGTAAAGTACAATATATCAATCCTTGAAGTGGATGAGCTAAAAAAAAAAAAATCACATCAGGTTTCACTCCTGTCAGCCAAGAACAAGAATCTCAGGCTGTCATGATCACAAACTTAGTGAAAATAAACAGTTGAAGACTAGGAAATATGCAGGTGATTTCCCCACCCCCCCTAATCTTTAACTGTCTAGTTCTAGATCTAACTGTCTGTCTGATGAGCCTGTGCCCTTGATACTACATGAGTTGTATTGCAGTTAATGAATCCTTTTATAGTATAAGATTTGAGTGTAAATCCTTTAAGTTATTAGTTTTTTTGCATGTTATACAGGAAGATATTTGGAATGTATTGGAAATCAAAAATGCAGCAATGTTAATTATGAACAAAAAAAATATTTGGGCTACTCTCTACTGTTACAAGCCCAAGTATCAGGAAGGTTATTGGGTGATATTCTGTTATTTGTTCTCCCTGCCTGTGGGTGGTGCTGTCTGTTTGGGGTGTGTGGTGTTGCAGGTTGTTTGGAGTGTTTGTTTGAATATAATCAATCATGGTAGACAGTACACTTTCACATATTCTTTACCATGGTGGAAAGTCAGGAGAAAGATTGTTGGAGTATGGAGGATTTGGATGAAGATGATGGTAGTTGGCAGTTAAGGAAGATACATAAAGCTAAGCGGCTGAGAGAAAGTAAAGAGAGTGAGGAGAAATGGAATATTGTTGTGAGGTTTGAAGATCGAGGAGTGAAAAATATGAATCCAATAAAGCTGACGAAAATAATTAAGAATCAGGTTAGGGAGGTTAAATATGCTAGAACTTTAAATGATGTCAATTTATTAATTGGATGTATATCTGAAGAACAGGTTGATAGAGCTGTAAAGTTGCAAGCAGTTGGGAAAGCAAAGGTAGAGAGGATTGTGAGAGTTGGTGATCAAGGAAGTAAAGGGGTGATTTATGGGATTCCTTTATCAATGGAGATCTAGTTAAGAATTGAAAAGAAAAGTGTGATGCTGTTCAGGGTGTAAAATGCTTGACTAGGGGGTTTGGGGAAAAAGGAAACCAAGTCAGTTTTAATTCAATTCAGTTCTAAAGAGATGCCCACAGAACTATACTTTGGGTATATGAGGTATAATGTGAGAGAGTTTACTCATAAACCAATGAGATGTTTCAAGTGTCAAAAGTTTGGTCATGTAGCTAAAATGTGTAAAGGGGAGAAAAGTTGTGCAAAATGTGGTTCATGATTATGGAGAGTGTAGAGAGGGAACAAGACCTAAATGTTGTAATTGTGGAGGAGCACACAGTGCAGCTTACTGGGGGTGTGAAGTAATGAGAAGGGAGACTGAAATGTATAATGTGAAAATGAAGAACAAAGTTACTTATGCAGAAGCAGTTAAAAGGGTGGAGCAAACAAGGGTTAATGGAAGAACTGTCAGAGGGGAAGTAGCCACAGAGAAAGTATGGATGCAGAGTCAAGAATCTGTTAGGGAAAGAACAAGAATATGTGATAGTGGAAGTATGGGCAGATAAAAATAAAGTAGTAGTAATAAATTATTCTAACCCTTGTAAACAGTTAGAATTAAATGAACTAGAGGAAATAAAAGGACAGGATAAAGATAATGTTGTATGGTGTGGAGATTTTAATGCTCATAATACACTGTGGGGAGGGGAAAAGACAATAATGGACAGGTGATGAATGATGGGAACTTAGTTTGTTTGAATGATGATAGAGGGACTAGGATTGATATTAGAACTGGTAAAGAGTCAGTATTAGACCTCACATTTTTGTCTAGTAGATTGGCTCCAAAGTGTGAGTGGGAAGTGCATGGCGGAAGCACTATTGAAAGTGATCACTACCCAATTGTAAACTGGATGTTGATGTAAGGTTGAGCTCAGAAGATAGTCATGGAAGGTGGATTTTCAAAAAAGCAGACTGGGAGAAATTTATGGAAACAAGTTATTTGTATATTAGTTCAGTCCAAGAAACAGATGATGTTGAAAGAAATGAAATTGAGTTGTGACAGAGTATTTATGTATGTATGGCTGCAATGGCTGCAATACCAAAAAGTTCAGGAAAATTAGTAAGGAAAGTGGTCCCATGGTGGAATGTTAAATGTGAAGAGGTTGTTATGGAAAGGAACAGAGCCTTTAGAAGGTTAAAAAGAACTCATAACTTTCAACATTTAATTGATTATAAGCAAGCACAGGCAGTAGCGAGAAGGACGATACAGCAAAGGAAAAGAACATACTGGAGGGATTATTGTAGTTCAATTGGAAGTACTATTAATATAAATGACGTATGGGGAATGGTTAAGAAAATGGAAGGTAATAGCAGAGAGTGGAATTATTCAACCCTTTCAGACGGAGATCAGCTGGCTATATCAAATCTGGAGAAAGCAGAAATGATAGTGAACACACTGAGTAAGGTGAATAGTTCTGGTAATTTATCAGAAGAAGAAAGAAGGGTTAGGGAAGAAACAAGGAGTATATATGCTGAGGTTATTCAAAAGAAAAAAAATTAGAGGATAAATATAATGTTCTGTTCACACTGAGAGAATTAAAAAATGCATTGGATAGGTGCAAGAATTCAGCTCCTGGTAAAGATGAAATTTGTTATGTTAAGACATTTAAGTGATAAGGGAGTTCAGAAGGTTTTAAATGTATTTAATAAAGTTTGGGAGGAAGGAAAGATTCCTACAGGGTGGAAGGAGGCAGTCATTGTTCCAATAAGAAAACCAGGAAAAGATGCTAGTAATCCAGCAAATTCTTAGATGTGGAAAAAGCATATGATATGCTATGGGTAGAGGGTCTTTTAATTAAAATGCATATGCTTGGGATTGGGGGAAACGTGTTTAACTGGGTAATGGACTTTTTAAATAATAGAAGTATTCAGGTGAAAATAGGGAAAGAAATATCTAGAAGGTGTTTGGTTGAAAATGGGACTCCACAAGGCAGCGTTATTAGTCCATTGCTATTCAATGTAATGCTTAATGATGTTTTTTCTAATGTTCAGCCAGGGATCGGAAAGTCATTATTTGCAGACGATGGTAGACGATGGCTATGGAAAAGGGGGAAAAATGTGAGTTACACCCTGAAGACGGTACAGGAAGCTCTAATGGAGGATTGTGGAAAGAAATGGGGTTTTAGATTTTCTGTTGAGAAGACTAAGGTGATGTTTTTTTTTTTACTAGGAAGAAAATAAATTAAAGTTTAAAACTGGAGCTGTATGGTAGGACTTTGGAAAGGTTAAAAGTTTTAAATTTCTTGGTGTGTTTTTTGACACAAGACTTACATGGAGGGATCATGCATCAAAAGTAATAGACAAATGTAAAAGGGTTATGAATTAAATGAGATGTCTTGCTGGAATAGAATGGGGAGCAGATGTAGCTTCTTTGAAACAAATTTATGTCTATCTAATTAGAGCAATAACTAAATATGGATGTTTGGTTTATGGATCTGCAGCTAAGGCACTGAGAATATGTACAGGAGCTGTGCGATCTTCCTCAGTGTGTTCCTTACAGGCAGAAACAGGAGAAATGCCACTCTGTTTGCGAAGAAAGCAACTTCAGGCTAACTATTGGGTCAATTTGATGGGTCAAAAGTGTAATCACCCAGTTAAAATTATAATTCAGTCAAGCTGGGAGAGAGAGGTGGCAAGACTTCCAAGTTTTGGATGGACAGGAGAGACAGTGGCACAGGAAATGACTATTTTTGACAAGAACTTTTGTCCAGGAGTAATGTGGCATTAGTTCCTCTATGGCAATTGGAGGTCCCAAAGACTGATCTAGAGCTACTTGAGATTAAGTCAGATAATCCTAAGGCAGATTTGGTGCATGAATTCCAATGTCATGTAAGAGAAAGATATCAGGAATACATATTAATTTTTACTGATGGTTCAAAGGATCAAGAAACGGGTTCTACAGGAGCAGCTTTTGTTGGTCAGAGGTGGAATATCCAAGTTTTCAAGAAGAAGTTTTCAAAAGAACCTCAAAAAGTGTATTCACAGTGGAATTGTATGCAATCCTGATGGCAGTGCAATGGACTGAACAGATTCAGAACCATAAAGTATTGATATGTACTGATTCTGTGTCAGCTATTAATAGTATTGGGAAAGGGTCATCAAAGAGTCGACAAGACCTTATATATGATATTCTTCTGGTAATTAGAGATGTGAAAAGGAGAGGGGTAGAAATATCATTTGTATGGGTCCCAGCACATGTAGGTATTACATCAAATGAAAAGGTTGATAAATTGCTAAGGAAGCTGCTCGAAAGGAAACCATAGATGTCAACATACGTAAATCTATCCAAGGCAGAGGGTAAAAGTATTGAGTGGCAGGAAACAATTTTAAAATGGCAACAGATTTGGGAGCAAGAAAACAAAGGCAGGCATCTATTCACAATTTCTAGTAGGGTAACTGACACAGTTAATGTTTGTAAAACAAGGGGGGTTAGACATAAGGAAGAAGTTATTATTTCTAGATTGAGGATTGGTCACACATTTCTGAACAGCACTTTGATTTTTTTGGGAAAGCATCGGAGTGGCTTGTGTTCTTGTCAGGAATGTGAGACAGTTCAGCATGTTTTAATTTCTTGCAGAAATTATGACTGCCAAAGAAAATGTGAAAAATTGCTCAGAGAATTGCGAGAGATTGGCTTGGAAAAAGGTTCTCTAAAAGGTATTTAAGAAATAGGGTCAAGTGGAAGGGGAAGATGCTGCTTCTTCAAGTTTTTAATGGACACTGGATTATATAACAGGACATAGTGTACTAAGGTGTTAGTCCTATAGATGGCAGCAATGCAACTTTTTGGATGCCGGCTGCCGTAAAATCTCGAAGAAGAAGCAAGCTGGTGTTTGACTTTCTCCTCCCATCTCCCATCCGGACCATGTTGTTCAGAGTGATGAGGGAATGTAGAGTTCATGATAGACCTTTGTTTAGAAATGAACCTAAACATCTGTAACCTGAATTGATTTTATGCTGGAGTTGTTTTTGTTTATTGTAGAAATGATTGCTCTTTGACAAACTTTATGGCAGTCTGGGTAATTGTAAGGGTGAGAAGTCATTTTCTTTCTTGTACCTTTTCCCCTTGTTTTGTTAGGGAGTTAGGCAAGTGATTTGTATTTTGTTTTCTTTACTTTCAGGGTAGTTAGGGGGATAATTATAGCTTGTTTTGTTTATTATTTTGTCTGTGCTCACCCTGATGTCTGTTTACCCTGGGTTTTTAATAATAAAGTAGTCTGTTGGACTGCAGGTTGATGTTCTTGTCATTCTTGAGAGTGGGAGAAACTAAGGGGGAGCCAAATTTTTATGCTATGACCAGTACCCCTAGGCTGGGATGGAACATAGATTGGGGGCTCGTTCGGGATAGACTATCCATGAGGCAAATATGTAAGTTTTGTGTATAAGTTTAGTGGCTTTGTTTTGAGTAGTGGTCATCTGTCGTTAGACTATTTTTGGTTGTTGTTGCTTTATTTCTGCTGTTGACTGGGTTGTTCCTTCAATGACTTGGAGTTTGTTTTGAGAGCTCCCTCATTAGATAGCCACCGGGCAGTTTGGAGACCTTGCCACTTTATTGTTTTGCCTTTGTTATTTTTGGCAGTATACCTGGGTGTGAGTATGTTTCTGGGTGTGGCAGTAGATTTTGTTTTGGGTCTGCTGCCCTCTTACAGAGCTGAACGTTTAAAGAAGCCTCCTGGGGCACCACTGAAGACTAGCTAGGTTAGCCATCTTGTGAGGCAGTTAGGGATTTGGGTGCTTCTCTACAATTTGTTTCCCATGTTACTGAACATTGTACAACAACTTGTGGTGATCTTTTTGTGTGAGATAACTACCTTTTTGTTTGGTCGATTTGTTGTGTTGCTGTGATGAATGCTTTTGGGTGTAGTAACTTGTGGTGTGTGACCTTTATGGTAACTGCACTCCACATTTGTTGGGTCACTTGTTGGTTGCTGCTTAGGTGTAAGTTAGCAACATTTGTGTGTAGTAGTTGACTGACCATTTGTGTTGTGGTTGTTGCAGTTCACATTTGGTTTGGTCACTCGTGTGTTACTGCTTTTGTATGCTTTAATTACAGCTAATTAGTTGTGTTTTGACCTTTTTTTGTGGGATATAGTCACTCCACAGATCATTGGATCTTAGAGTGGCAGGTGTGGCCTCCCAGTTTGTCAAGTCAGTGTATGTGTGTTGCTGGTTTACTACACTAAAGACCACATGGTGGCCATTTTGTGTTGTGGTAGCTGCAGTTCACTTTGGTTGTGTCTTTGTGTATTGCCATTGGTGTATGGCAGCAACTTGTGTTTTCTACTTGTTGTGAACCTTTTTGTGGCTGTTGAATTCCAATTTTGTGTTGGGCCATGTGTTTTTTTTTTTTTCTGCAGTCAAATGCAGTAACTTTTTGTTTTGGCTGTGTATTGTTAGCCTCATGGTGGTAGCCATTTTGGAAAAAGTGGGAGTGGAACCCACTGGGTTGGTTGTTTTGGTCATGAACAGTGCTTATTACTGTGGCTTTGTTAGGCCCTTTTGTCTTTGAGATCTTGTCTTTTCT
Organism: Parauchenoglanis punctatus; assembly: GCA_030068025.1. NCBI lineage: Eukaryota > Metazoa > Chordata > Actinopteri > Siluriformes > Auchenoglanididae > Parauchenoglanis > Parauchenoglanis punctatus. Next base: position 16,646 of record JAQQZU010028327.1, on the reverse strand, counting down.
TTGTACTTTCTACCCTCTTTCTATAGCCCACCCAACTTGTGCTACACTTGATTGCCAGATGAGGTGCACCTGGTCAGGCCATTAAGAAGCAGTTAAAAGCTGCAGCTTCTTGTTGCAGGGGGGCTTTTATCTTGGGGACTGCTGATCAGGTGGCTTTTTAGCCTGCGACTTGGGGTTGTGGCACACCTTTTTTGTCAGTGTGTGTCTTTAGCAGTCTTAAAGCAGGGTTGAGAAATTCCATGGAGTTGGTTGTTTTAAAGGTGCTCTTTTGGGTCGGTGGTGGAGAGAGTTCGCCCCATGGGGCCACCCAAGGGTGGGGTGTAACAAATGGGATGTTCATCTTTTAGAATGGTCTCTAGAATGCCAAGAATTCTTTGAATATGCGAAGGCCCTTCTTTGTAGTGCTCCGGTATTAGCTGCTCCTGATTTTTCTCGTCTGGTTAAATTAGAAGTGGATGCCAGTGCTTATGGCACCAGTGCTGTTTTGTTACAGGAAGACACCAATGGTATCGATCATCCTGTTTGTTATTTCTTGAAAAAGTTCAATAAACATCAGATGCAACATGGTATGATCAAGAAAGAAGCACTAGCTTTATTCCTGGCTTTACAACATTTTGTAGTTTTATATAAGTTCCTGTTCTACCCCAATTCTCATGTATTCACAATAAAAATCAACATTTTGTGTTGGTCTTTGCTCCTGCAATATTTCAATATTGAGATATAGTATTGAGTTTTTATAATAAAGTAGTCTTTTGGACTGCAGGTTGACGTACTGGTTGTTCTTGAGAGTGGGAGAAACTAAGGGGAAGCCAAATTTTTATGCTATGACCAGTACCCTTGGGTGAGCTGGGACATAACACTACACTGAATATGTAATCAGCAACATTTGTCATTATCAGCAACATTTGAAATATTGATCATGTAATCAGCAACACCCAATGTAGAGACACCCCTGTGAAACAGCCAAAACTCTCAGAGCAAGCTTGTATATCAAATGGTAGCACAGAGAGAACTAGAGTTTACAATGCAACTGATACTGTGTTCATTCTGATCAATGATATGATTGAACAACATGCCTACGTTTGCCTACTTCAAACAAGAATTTCCTTAGAAACTCAAAAAAAGTTCTCATGTAGTGGTGAAAATTATTAGAGAACTATTAGTATTTAGAGAACAAATTATAAATATTTGACTTTTTCTCAAATGTTGGCAACCTTCAGAACTCAGAATTTGAAGGAATATTAGTTCTGGGTATACCACTGTTCAACTAGCATGTTATTCAAGATAACAAGGCAATTCAACTTAAAACTCTATATTGTGGAATAAAGAGTGATCAAAATTAGAGAACAGTAACCATTGCAGAAAAGATGCGGAATATTACAAATGGAATTTTTGATAGTTACTGCTTTCAAAACATTTGTAGAAAGTATAGAGGCCCTTGCTTTGAATGCACATTTGCATCTGCATGGAGTTACCAAATGGCAAACTAGCAGATATATAGGACAGCTACAAGTACCATGCTGTATCCTTCAGGCCAATGGGCATCAGGATGAGGTTACAAGGAGATGCCACAGCAAAGTATCTCCAGAGTGTCAGAGAGGTACTCGGAAGCCAGCTCAACAATAGGAATAAGATCCAAGCCATCAACATGTACGTCCTACTAACCATCAGATTGCCACCTGGAACAGCTGACCACAGGAGGAAAAAGATGGCCCTGATGTCAAAACACACAAACTCCTCATGATAGATAGAGGGTTCTACCCAAAGTCAGTCTACCCAGTCAGCTAGCCATCACAATTTGCAAAAGAATATTTTGCACCTTTTATATGTGCCATGTCTAGCATGTAAAATGCACAGTTTTTGATGGTTTTAGATGTGCAAAAAAAGAAAGAAAGAACGAATGAAAGAAAATTGAAAACAGCATTGTGCATGTTATGTGAGTGTTTCCTTTCTATGGAAGCAGTAAGAGGCCACGAATTTACACTTATTTGGCCAGTTTTCTCGTAATAAGTTATTTTTGTCATTATCACATCATAATTCTCAAGAACTCAAAACTCCATGCACAAGATCTTGAGACAATGAAATTCTGTTTTCTTGTGATGACAACATAAGATCCTGCCGATCTGCGTCTCTCCATCACCATGCGGTATCCATGGAGTCACCCTGGGCCTTGTATCTGGTCAGTTATGTAGTTCATGATGCAATCAGGCTCTATTTGATTGCACCTGTGATAAAGCTGTTGTCTTGCTAACTGCTTTTTTAAATTATGCACAGTAATGTGAACATTGTCTGTAATGGCAAAACATAAAGCTATTTCAGCCTGTGGCAGGCCTTGACTGAACAGAAATATAACATGCTGATCAAAAGGGTTGGAAGGGTTACTTTAAAAATGTATTCTGATACAATTACTAAATATCTGCTAAAAATGTATTCATAAAAAGGCACCTAGTCCTGTGGAGTTGCCTACTGTTTAACTTCCTGTAAACTAGTAAAGCGAGGAACGGGGATATCAGGAATTAGCAAGGTTAGCGTATGCACATTGGGAGGGCCCCTGGAAGCTGTGTGTCTTGCCGCAGCATTTGCAGCAGAAATCATGTATACACCCTTCTCATAAACCATTTATATTTGTATAAATGGACGAGTTTGTTCAGGAATGCCCAGTGTGGGTATGCTCTGAAAAGACACTTTGTGTTGAGTAAAAGGCTTTCTCAGCCTCAGGAGTCCAGGTGATCCTGCCATGCGCTTGGAGCCTCTTCCCATGGATGAGACAGTTGAGGGGACTCAAGAACAGCATACTTAGCTATGAAGGCATGACAGTAAGAACACATGTGCAGGAATGACTTAATTTGCTTCTTAGTGAGTGGCTTTGGAATGTTCTTTATTGCTGCCACATGATCCTCACTGAGAGACTTACCTTAAGCTGAAATGCTGTGCCCTAAGAAATTTACATTTGTCTCGATGAATTGTGTTATGTGAATATGCTTCAGTAGTTCTGTTAGGAACTATCTGCAAAAGGATTGTATGTGGTTTTGGGATGTTTGGGGCTCTAGCACAAATGGACGCATTTACTGCCTGCAGTTCTTGAACAAAATACCACTCAATGGGTTGGCCCTGGTCTGTATGTTTTTTAACTGGAAAAATGGGAGTATGCATAGGTAAATTTGGACAATCAACAATAACCTCTGCCTCCTGTAAGGAATTGAAAACCAGTCTGATGTCCTCTATAGCCTCTGGCTTCAATAGATATTGGCTTTTACATGGTCTGAAATGTGATTTTGGGGTGATTACTACGGGCTCTACACCCATTATGAGGCCTACAGCATGTTTATCTTTAGCCCAAAGCTGCTTTGGAATTTCTGCTAAGCATGGGGAATCTGCAGTAAATTGGGGAAATTGCCAGCCTGCCCATTTTCCTGGACGCACATCTCCTGATAAAATGACCTCTCTTATGGTTGGAACCACAAAATTTAAGTCTGTTTGCTATATGTCTAACATGTGACTGTACAGCACATTAGGATCCTCTGTGTAGCACCAATCACATGACTTCATGCATGCTAGCACCCATGGGCCCAAATCTTTCTATCAATCCTCCTTTTGCTAAGCCAATGACAAGTGTGGCGCTGTATATGAGCTAAAAGCGAATGCTTGAACAGGACTACCCTGGGGAGGATTCACCAATGTGAAACATCTGTGTATGGACCAATACAGCTGCCTAAGCACAAGCTTCTCATGGTTTCTGTTCTCGTAAGACCAATTTTGCTCAAACATCTGGCCCCCTGTGATTGACATGACTGTTCAATAGAGATCAGCAGATGGCATGTAATCAGTGACACATACATCATACATCAATGTGCAATTCATAAATGAGAAAGCTGAGGGTGCCAACCTCCACTCATAAACATAAAGGGATGTACCATAACTGTACCATAACCAAACTAGAATTATTCAAAGATGAGGGTATTACCACCTGCAGTCCTTCAGGGGTGCTAATGAGGCTTATGTTAAGTTTGTGCATTAGATCTCTGCCTAATAAATTTACTGGACAACAATGTGAAAGCAAAAATGTAATTTTGAATGAGTCTAACTTACCAAAAGCACAAGAGAGAGGGACAGTGAATTTTTCCAACACTTGCTAACCTGAGGTGCCCAGAGTTATCCTGAATCATACCTTTGGTGTAGAGGGAAATTTAGAGGCACGTGTGACAGAGTTACTTGACCTTGAGTCTATAAGGAAATCTATAAGTTTTACAGAGCCAGAGTGATCAGTGGCATTTTCTGGCAAACTTCATCAGTGTAAAGGGTGTATGTGCCTACAGTTGGTCTTTCCCTATCTTCTAGATAAGCAATAGCAGAACTTAAGAGCAAAGCAGGGTCTTCATTGTAAAGAGAGCAGGAGTGGGTTTGGGCCGTGTCTCAGTCTGCCTCTTCTACCACTGGGGATTTGCTTGAGTCTTCCTTACTACAATCGTGGGCCCAGTGATCTGCTGCTCCACAGTTAAAACATCCTTGTGATCCTGATTTGCCTCCTCTACCACACCCTCAGCCCCTTTCTGTTCTCTCATGGTCTTCCCCCACTGCTTGCACTATTGTGAGCATGGCTTTGTGCATTGTGTTCTCTCTAGGCTTATGCTTGCGGTCAGCCTTCTCATTTAAACTTTTCTCTGTGTGAACTGCATGTCTTTCAAGCTTTGGCTGCTTACAGACTTCCCACGTAACACAGCCATCCTTGAGTATCTTGGAGATCTCAGGCCTCATTCTTCTAAACTCTGATAATCAACATGAATAACACAACACATTCTCTTTCCCTAGCATGGATATCAATTATTAAGGCACAAATGTTGATATACAGATTTCAATGACATTTTCCCATCACACTGCTGCCTGTTTCTCTCACTGAAACTCTCTGATGCGAAGTTCATTTTGGTAATTTTATTATGGCATACCTTGATCCAAGCAAGGTATGATTATTTCTCTGCATTTAACCCATCCAAGCAGTGAACACACACACACGTGAAAAGGGCACACATGCCCAGAGCAGTGGGCGACCCTATGCTGCAGCACCCGGGGAGCAGTTGGGGGTTAGGTGCCTTGTTCAAGGGCACTTCAGCCGTGGATGCACAGGGAAGGGAAAGTGCTGTTCATTCACTCCCCCCACCCACACATTCTTCCTGCTGGTCCAGGGAGTTGAACCAGCAACCTTTCGGTTACAAACCTGCTTCTTTAGCCTTTAGGCCCATACTGCCCCGTGTTTCATGCAGTTCAACTATTAATGAAATTATTGGCAATAATTTTTATTATGGACTTTTTACATTTTGTTGCTTAGTTTTTGCAGCCCTTATGCATATCATAAAATTGTAATCGTGTAAATAATCCTCATTTTTACTAAATGTATCGGTAATCTGATTACTGACTATAACAGAATACAGATACCTTTTTTGTATCCTAATTACATAATGCCATTCCATGTATTCCAATACTCCCCAAGCCTGCTGATCAATATATTCCTGCTCTTCCGACATTGCTGAACAGAATGATAGTCAATGACTAGTAGCTTAATTCTTAATTTCTTAATTCTAAGAATACCAAGAATAGACAATTTTCCATTGACTTTATACCACAATTTATGTTTATGGGATGTGTTATGGGTAGCAATAAAATATGCATAGGAAGCAAATGTGGTAAAACAGGTTATTAAGCAAACACATGCAGACAAATCCAAATCGAGAGGCAAGCTCATAAACAGGAAACAGGCATAAGTCAGTTAATGAGCAAACAGCACAGTGTACACAAAATCCAAAAAACAGGGAATGAGACAGTCAGAAATGAGAAAAACATGCACAAAAAAACAAAGCTTGGCAATGTCAGGTGAAACACACTGCACGATAATTTTGAAAAATTGTGAATGAGAGTTAGAGTCCTAAAAATAAGCTGAAACAGTAGTGCAGCTAGAGATTTTTTCTTGGGGTGGAGGTTATCACCCTAGACAAGGTTGAAATTCAGTCTTAATTTCATACATTCTTGTGATTTTTCTATGCATGTGAATTACATGATACAGTGTAAAATGTATTTTTATATTAAGTACTTAACCTAGTACTATTTATGTAATTGCAAGTAACCTTGAGATAATATATCCTTTTCTTTCACAGATTAAATAGACTCACAGTTTTTTGCCAAAACATTTGTATTGAGTTTTAGAGTCAATATACAGTTGAGCATATAATCAAGAAAAAAGAAATACACTGTATATGAAGTGAATACTAATACAATATAATAATACAATAAAACAGTCCAACTTAAAACCTCTCGAATACACAAAAGTCAGAAAAACGACTTCACAATTTGCAAAATGGGACCATCTGAAGAGTATGTGAACACAGCATTAAAGGTGCTCATCTAGACTCATCTAGAGAGAGTCAGAAACAGTGAAATCAGTACAGTTTTGGTAAGGAAAAATCTGGATGCCTTAGGCAGAGTTTTGAGAAGAAATTCCCCTCAAAGCTTAATAGCAAGCATAATTACAGAGCCACAGACATTGTTAAGGTTTGCCCACAGGAGCACCACTCTTTGCTTCCACATGTATACGGTGAAATGACAATAAAAGCAACTTGACTTGACTTGACTTCAAGTGTCAAACAGGTTTGCTCTCCTCATTGAAATACCTGTGGACAAACCTAAAAAAGCTCTGATTGTAGGAGAGTCTATCTTAATGCATGTGAAATTAGCTAGGCCTTTATGGGAACCAGCAGCTTTAGTTAGGTGTATACCAGGAGCCTGGGTGGCAGACACAGCAGGTAATCTTAAAGTATTTGGCAAGCATACAGTGCATCCAGAAATTATTCACAGCACATCACTTTTTCCACATTTTGTTATGTTACAGCTTTATTCCAAAATGGATTAAATTAATTTTCTTCCTCAGAATTCTACACACAACACCCCATAATGACAACGTGAAAAAAGTTTACTTGAGGTTTTTGCAAATTTATTAAAAGGCTGTAACATAACAAAATGTGGAAAAAGTGATGCGCTGTGAATACTTTCCGCATGCACTGTAGGTTTCTTAGAGGTGATATAATTAGCGAAGGTCATGTCTGATGAAGTAATGTATTCTTGCCCCATTCCAATGCGGTGTGTCAATGTAGCTTACAGCAGGTTATGGTCATTGAACTGCTGGATGTCCAGATAGTGCTCAAAAAACAATGTGGACTTTATAGTTAATTAGAGTACTTTCCAGGGCAAGGCTGGCCTGTTAGGGCATGACGGTATCCATCCCATTCGAGAAGGTGCTGCTGTTATTTCCTGCAGCATAGCTCGTAGTCTCAAAACAGGCTTAATTAACTGGTGACCACTCAGAGCCAAGGCCAGGGAGCAGACAAGCAGCCTAACCAACCATCTGCTAGCTGCACAGTCAATAGCTGCACCGGGTCCGGTTATATTGAGACTGTGTCTGTTCCCCAAACTAAACAAAAATGAAGAAATGTAGAAAACATTTTTAGTAACTTAATTAACATAAAATTAGATCATAGTAAATGTACAGCCAGCAGCTTTGATTTAATAGTTGGACTGTCAAATATTAGATCTCTTACATATAAAGTGCTTATTGTTAATGAAATTATTTCTGATCATGAGTTTAATTTACTGTAATTAACAGAAAATGGAATCAAACCAAATGAGTATCACTGTAAAAATTTCCCTGTTAAAATACAGTAAACTTCTGGCAGCTACAGTTGCCAGCATTAAACTGTTATTCTACAGTATGTCTACTGTAATATGCAACAGCAATTTATTAATGTAAAAAATATTATAGTAAACTATTGGCAGCTACTCTAGCCACCTTTAAACTCTTATTCCTCAGTGTACCTAATGTAATAAACAGCAGTTTATTGCTGTAAAAATATTACAGTACTGTGCTGCGCACTATAAGCTTTAGTTCAGTTCAGTTTATTTGTCATATGTATGCTAACACAGGGTCAACATTACCATGAAATGCATTGGATAAGAGTAATATACAATACAATATAATATAAAAGTAATATAAATACAATATAAATGAATACAATACGATATGAAGTAATATACTTTATAATATAATGCAGTATTCTGATTTACAGTTTCTTACCATTCTAATAAATTATATTAAAAATTATAATGCTAATTCAAGAATACATTAAACACTAAATAATGGCAATGTATTAATAAATTTAATGAACATAACAGGATTAAAATTGTTCAGATGATATTTATTGAAGTACACAATCATAACCTCAGAGTAAAAACACTTCATGAGTCTTCTGAATAATCTGGCAAACATGATTTTGCACCTGAACAAAATGTGTAAGTAGATAAGTACATATAAACAAGACATTTTTAGAAAGGTCAGTAAAATCCAAACAAAACATTCCTTTAAAAAACCCAATGAAGCGTCTGCAAACACCAAACAGCAACTAGTTGGTGACTTTTACAGTAGGGTAGTGAGGCATGCAAGGAACATAAAGAAAGTTAGATTTAAAGAACAAGTTCTCTTACCTCTGAATGAACTCCAATTACAAGAGAACTACAAGGAACAAGGTGGCACTTGCAGGAAGAAAACAGAACAAACAAACAGACAAGATTTTTGATGGCCTTTGTATACACATCTGCATGAAACATGAGGCTATTGGTATTCTCTCCACAGTGCACCATAAGTAGCTGTACAAGGTGGACTTTGTCCTCACTATCTTCAATTTTAGAGATGACATGTGCCTCCATAGTACTAACTTCATGTCCACAAACCTCACAGATCAGTTTAAATTTAGGACATGTCACACAGCCAGGCTTAACAACCAAGAACACTTTATAGATGAAATACAAACAGTTTTCATACTATTAGCAGCAATAAACTGTGCAGGTTAGTAGTATGAAAAGTATCTAGCTATAATCTCTAAGATTATTCTACTTGTGCAATTGTTTTAGCTAGCTAGATATGATCTATCAATGATTTATGACATCCACACAAGGCAAAACAAAACAAGCTTATAGCTGAACATAGGTTCAGAAAATACTATACCATAAAACATTTTACTGGTGCTCCATGTAACCAATATCTCTCCTTTAAACCGTTGTGAATCAAAGTATTACTTTATTTACAAAAATAAATTTTTACAGCAATTTTTTACAGTGATAGTAATAAATGAAACTAGTCCTCCTGGATGCAGCTATATACCCCAGCCTGAAGTAAATGACAGAAGAGGCGGTGTTGTTTTATTGATTATCATTATGATAATCCAGGAATCACACAAAAACCTGGACATAAATTCAATGTGTTTGAAGTTCTTCATACTAACATAACATATGTAGCCACAAAAAATAATTCTACAGAGTCAGTTCCAGTAATTAGTTTTTACAGGCCCCACCTGGGGCCATATTCTGAATTCCTTTTGCGGATTTCATCTCAAACCTGGTTGTCTCTTTAGACAAAGCATTAATTGTTGGAGACTTTAATATCCATTTTGATAACCCCGAAAACCCTCTGAGAACAGTGTTCATGACCATTGTAGATTCAGTAGGGGTTAATCACAATGTCATAGGACCCACACATAATGGTGGTCATACTCTGGATCTAATACGAACATTCAGATTAAATGTAGAAAATTTAGTAAAATTTCCATGATCTGAAGCTCTCTCAGATCATTATCTCATCTCATTTAAAATGTGTCTTATAATAATATATGAACTTTGCCACACTATTGGGTCAAACACATTTATTTCAGCTACTACACAGAGTTTTATTAATAATATCCCCAAGTTATCAACTTTGATTGGCTCACCATCAGACACCACAGAACTTGATCAGGCAATGAATGCTTAGAATCAATGTTCAGCTATACTCTAGATAATGTACCTCCACTTAAAAGAAAAATTATTAGAGAAGAAAAACTTGTACCCTTTTATAAATGATCACACACACACCTTAAAACGGACCACTCAAAAATTAGAATGTAAATGGTATCAAACTCAATTGGTAGTATTCCAATTAGCATAGAAGAAGAGCCATCTGAGCTATAGAAAAGCTCTTAGGCCCTGTTTACACTCAGTATTAAAATGCGTCTTGAGCATTCAGGTCACAAATGGACTACCAAGACACATTGCTGTTTACACCTGTGTTTATCATGCGTCTCCAAGGTGACCACTTTTCACTTTTCACATTTCATAACTTCCTACATCACTTTTGCTAGAAGGTCAAAGGTCCCAGTGCAAAATTATATTAAAATGTAAAACCTGCAACATAGTACCTTCATTATTTTCTTGCACTCCAACCATGTACATTGGTGCTTCTCTCCATTTTTTTCTAGCGTGTTATTCTATTAGCACAACAATAACCACATCCAGCATTAATGATGTATTTTCCTGTTACATCCGTGTTGCTGATGCATCAGGACACAATAGTGTTTACACACCAGAAGGTATGTGGTTAAATGCATCCGAGCCCACCTTGGCAAGTGGTTTGAGCGACTGCATCTTGAATGCATCTTGGAGGTCATATATAGTATATAGTATAGTATATAGTATATTGGTATATAGTGCTATCCAGTTGAGATCATATCGCCAAAGATGCATTTTAATACCAAGTGTAAATGGGGTCTTAGTGCTGCTAGAACAACATATCTCTCCACCCTAATAGAAGATAACAAAATTAATCTTAAAATTAACTAGGACTAAGGCCTCCTCAGATACATGCACACCATCAATGTGTAGTAGCAATGACTTTTATGAATTTTTCAATGGGGAAATTGAAAATATCAGACAAAATTCAGACTATAAATTTAAAGCCAGTCAATTTTGTATGTTAGCAGATCAGGGATTAGAATGTTTCACTCCCCTTCAAGAAAAAAACCCAAATTTCTCAAATTTTCTCATCAAAATGATTCAATTTGTGTACTAGTTCCCTTACCTATATGTTTCTTCAAACAGGTAATACCAGAAGCAATCGAACCACTTCTAAAAATAAGGCGTTTTCTCTTAGCAGTGACTATGTACCTAAATCCTTTAACAATAATTTACAAATCCATCGATTAAAAAACCTGAACTTATCCCCCATCAGCTGTCCAATTATAGGTTAATATCCACCGCCCCTTTAGCTTCAAAATCCTAGAAAAGGCTGTAGCACAGCTGTTATGTATCAGTTAGGATTTAGGCCTCATCATTACACAGACACAAAGACACTGGTTAAAGTAGTAAATGGCCTACTATGGGCCTCTGATCAGGGTTGTATCCCCATTGCTTGTGTTGCTTGACCTTAGGGCAGCTTTTAGCACTACTGATCATACTATTCTCCTTGATAGAATAGAAAATGTTGTTGGAGTTAAGCGACCGGCTTTGTCCTGTCTCAGGTCTTATTTGATATATTATCAGTTTGAAGATATAAATGTTGACTTCTGTTGACATGCTAAGGTAAAGTTTGTTGTTCCTCAAGATTGGGTTTTAGGCTCACTGCTTCTTCAGAATTCTGATTGGTTGCAGGTGTTTGTTAAGGGGTTGCAAGTTAACTGATTGCTGGTTCTTGCTTCAATACTCACTGTACTTTGCTAGCCAAGCTGTTCTGACAGGCCAGCAGAAGATCACGGAGTTCATCAGCATGCTGTCTGACAAGGCATTGAAATGAGCTACTGCAGTTTGGCAATTAGGTGACGAATCTGTCTCTTCCTTCGACCATTTCATTGAACATTTTCGCCAAGTGTTTGAGCATTGTCCCAAGGGGAGGGAGATTGGAGAGCAACTGCTGGCGTTCTCCCAAGGGAAGCATCGTGTTGCACATCATGTGCTGGAGTTCTGCACTCTCACTGCTGGTAGCAGCTGGATCAAGTTAGCAATGAAAGCCGCCTTCCGTCACAGTCTCAGTGCCAAGGTGCTTACTGAGATATCCTGCCATGATGATAATCTCTCTCTCGACCCTTTGATTGATCTAGCTATTCACCTCAATCACCTGCTGTGGAAAAGATCTGCTCACGTCACAAGCTTCCTATCCAAGAATTCGCTCACCTAGCTGAACCTATGCAGCTGTTCTGTACCAAGCTTAGTCCCGCTGAGAGAGAGGAGAAAATGAGAGCACCTTTGCTTCTACTGCAGCAAGCAAGGGCACCCTGTACACTTCTGGCTTACGTGATGATGGTAGCCAAGCTCAAGAGCTGACTGAGGGACCAATTAATTACCTTCACACCCCAATGGTGAGTCACTCTAAGCTCCATTCTCAACAGCATTTTGCCTTGAATGATAAAGCAGAATGTTTATGTCTTCAAAGCCTTAATCAACTCCGGTGCTGCTGGAAACTTCATAGATCTAGACACCATGTTATGTCTCAAGTTACCCACACACTGTCAGACTTCAACAGTGTGTTCCATGTAACAGAATACATGGAATGGCATTATGTAAAGAATACAGAAAAAAAATCATGATCAGATTACCAATACATTTAGTAATTACAGGGATTATTTTTGCAGGATTACAATTTTAAAATATATAAGTTCTGCAATGAATAATCTCCAAAATCAATAATAACACTGGTCTACAGTCAAAATGCTTTTGGGTTGCTATTAACGAAAATGATACCTAATAATGTTGATTGGCTATAATTTGTAAGATACAGTACTGGATCAGTAAGTATCGTTATATATACGGCCAATGTTTTGGAGTGACCATTTTAAGTGCTGTATGGAAGCAGTGAGCAAAGATGCCTCTTTTATGCATGAACACTGTCGATCAGTTTTGCTATATTTGCGGGGAAGTTACCTTCAAATCACAGAAACGCAGTATAACTGCTGAGGTAAAGAAAGCATATCATCTTTACTTCGGGTGCAAAGTTGGAGACCAAGACAAGTGCTGGGCTCCACACATTTGCTGCAAAAGTTGTGCAATTAATCATCATCAGTGGCTGAACAGGAAGAGAAAATCCATGCCATTTGCAGTACCCATGGTTTGAAGACAGTTTACGGATCATGTCAACAATTGTTATTTCTGTATGGTGCCTCCTGTTGAAAAAGGTTTGACAAAGAAGAAGAAACGGATTGTGCTGTATCCAAACATTCCATCACCCATATGCCCAGTACCTCATGGAGAACGGCTGCCAGTTCCGACTGCACCAGAATCATTCACACTTGAGTCAGATGAGGATGAGGATGAGGATGAACCGTCTGCTTCCGTGCCATCAATGTCACATGATCCGGATTTTCTTCCTTGCTCCTTCTCAGAACCACACCTCATGACACAACCAGAAATGAATGACCTTGTCCGGGATTTGGAACTGTCAAAGAGTAAGGTAGAATTATTTGGTTCCAGGATGCAGGGGTGGAATCTGTTGACTTCGGATGCTAGGGTCTCTATGTTCCTTGACCGTCAAAGTCATCTTGTATCATTCTTTTTTATGAAAGGTGATCTTGTGGCTTGCAACAACATCAATGGACTGATGGCTGCACTCAACACTGACTATGACCCTAGCAAACGGAGACTATTCATTGATTAATCAAAGACGAGTCTTAAAGCTATTTTACAGCTTAACGGCAACGTCTTGCCTTCAATTCCAGTTCGCCATGCATTCCACATGAAAGAGACATATGAAAACATTAAATTACTACTAAACAGCATAAACTATGATCAACATCAATGGCAGCTCTGTGGCAATCTGAAAGTTGTTGCTCTGCTACAAGGTATGCAGATGGGATAAACAAAGTACTGCTGCTTCTTGTGTGAATGGGATAGCAGGGCAAGAGATCTGCATTACAGTAAGAAAGACTGGCCACTTATATAGTCACTGGAGCCTGGCACAAAAAGTGTTCAGCATCCTCCACTTGTGGAGTCAATGAAGATTTTGCTTCCACCATTGCATATCAAACTTTGCTTGATGAAAAACTTTGTCAAAGCTCTGGACAAAACAAAGCAAGCTTTCAAGTATCTAAGTGAAAATTTTCCCAGGTTAAGCGAAGCTAAGATAAAGGAAGGTGTCTTTGTTGGTCCCCAGATTCGTGAAAGTATTCGAGATGATACATTTGACAGTGGCAAAGGAAAAACAGCATGGAGATCCTTCAAGTTAGTGGCAACAAATTTCCTTGGGAAAAACAAAGCAGACAACTATATTGAGCTGGTACAGAAGCTTCTCAGAGCATATGAAAGACTTGGATGCAACATGTCACTAAAGGTTCACTTTCTACTCAGCCATCTTGATTTTTTCCCAACAAACTGTGGGGAAGTGAGTGATGAGCACGGTGAGTTATTTCACCAAGACATTGCAGCCATGGAGAAAAGGCAAATGGAATCAATCAATGCTTGCTGATTATTGCTGTACAGTCACATGAGATGCTCCATTTAAGGAATACAAGAGGCGAGCTAAGAAGCGGTGGTTAGACACTGAATAATGATCGACACTGACACTTCATAAGTAACACTGATTAATAATAATTACGTATTGTGACGCCGAGGAACACACAGCCCCATCGTCGAGCCATGGCAAGTGCTCCAACCCGCTGGAATCCACCGGGAAAAACGGGAGGCTCCACACCAACTCCACAACACAAACTAGCAAGGCCATTCCCAGCCAATTCCCAGCCCGTGGCGGCAGAGGATAAAACGGAGGCGGCGACACAGCTCAGGGTTGAGTACTGTTGGGAAGACTGTTGATGACGTGCTCTCTCTATCTCACTCTCTCCCACAGATTCCCCCTAAGAGGACAGCCAGAGCCCGGAGGGACTGCCTTTCCCCGCTGCCACCTCTACCCACGAGAGCCGCTGCCGGATGTGGAGCCCCCCCACTAGGACCCGGACGCACGACCACACCAGCATGCCGCACCCGAGCAACCTTTCCCCGTACACATATCTTCACCTCCCCAACACATAGATTTTTCTTACACTCCAGCACCCAAAGCACAAATAAACCTGTTACTCACCTGAATCGATGCCTTTTGTGCCCTTTTTGTTCGCCTCAGTATCCACTCACAGTAGTAATACATGATGGCGTTTGCTTTTTGAATCATAACAGATGCTAATAATAAGCCAATTGTTCTAAAAAAAAGTTAAAGCGTCTGTGTTTAAATGAATGTATGCCACTATACGATAGATTTATAGTGTATTTGACAATGTGTATGATCGCATAACTGAAAAGATTAAATATCTTTTGAACGGTAGCCAATCAGCCTGTTTTATTGTCATATTTGAAATTAGCACACCAAAATGCATCAGAATTGGCAGATTTTATGCCCGAAGCAAACAACTTCCAAAAATTTGTTGACCAGTGTAATCGATACTTAAAATAATTGCCAATAATTTCATTATTAGTTGAACTGCATTATGAAGCACCCTGATTGGTGCGCACTACATCACTTCATAAAAGCACAATTGACTAAAATGGTGGAGAAGAAATGTCAGAATGACTTTCTCTACAGTATGGAAACTCTTTACAGTACACTACCCTGCTGGCCTCATGGCATAACATGTTTAAATGTGAGTAATATTATCTTTTGTTTGTGGGAATGTGAGGGGAAGCATGATGTGTATGCAGTGTGTTTCATAACCCAGTTCAACTGAAATTATTGGCAATTGTTTTTATTATCAATTTTTACTGATTTATTTGATTACTTGTTGCAGCCCTTGCATCCATCCATCCATTATCTATACTGCTTTATCCGTCTGGATTGCGGGGGAAGCTGGAGCCAATCTCAGCAGACACAGAGCTAGAGGCGGGGTACACCCTGGGCAGGTCGCCAGTCCACCACAGGCAGCCCTTGCAGTGTATTTTAAAATGGTATTCCTGTAAATAATCCCTGTTTTTACTAAATGTATTCGTAATCTGATTACATATTTTTTTCTGTGACTATAACTGAGCACAGTTACTTTTTTTGTATCCTAAATATGTAACACTGTTCAATGTATTCCATTACTCCCCAAGCCTTTATATATTGAGCATATTGTGGGAACACTGTGGGCATTCTGTGGGCACACTGGGCATATTGGATATACTGTGAGAACACTGTGGGCATACTGTGGGTACCCTGGGCAAACTTTGGACACACCGTGGACAAATTGGGCATACTGTGGACACACAGTCTGCATACTGGGCAGTCTGTGGGGATACTGTGAGCATATTGAGCATATCGAGCATATCGAGCATGCTGTGAGAACACTGAGCATATTGATCATACTGTAGGGACACTGGAGATCCTGTGGGCATATTGGGCATACTATGGGGACACTGTGGGCATATTGGGCATACTGGGGCGACACAGGGCATACTGTGGGCACAGTAGGGCATACTGGAAGAAAACTGTGGAGGCATGGTGCTCCACAGTTCCCATGGGAAAGCTCTGTGAGTACTCAAAAAAAAAAAATTAGTTTGGTCCTATACCTGCAGTATACCACAACATTACTGTTAATCCATGTATAGAATTAGAAAAGATACAGGTTAACTGTACACAGGTCAAAAGAGAAAATAATGGAAATATATATATATAAAAATTGAGTACAAAACTGAGCGGGTGGATTGCATACTGAATGAAATGCTTTTTTAAAAAAACAGAACAATGACCAAACAGAACAAGATTAGAACATGTAGTATGTACAGTGGGGCAAAAAAGTATTTAGTCAGCCACCAATTGTGCAAGTTCTCCCACTTAAAAAGATGAGAGAGGC
>JAQQZU010028095.1:0-27815 GCA_030068025.1 Parauchenoglanis punctatus | reverse complement strand
ATTTAGAGTAGCCAGTTGACCTAATCTGCATGTCTTTGGACTGTGGGAGGAAACCGGAGCACCCGGAGGAAACCCACCCCATTACCATTAATGAAAAATATATGTAAACAAAGAGTGTACAGTACTTAGTACTCAGTATACTAACTCACACACTAACCTGTCCCAGCAGGCACCACCAAACAGAAGGGGAGGGGCTAGCAGCCGATAATGAAACAAAAACGACATGGAAAATGAGGGCATCCAATGGATACCCTAAACATCTTCCATTTATAGAATTTATAAATTTACTGTATTTATAGAATTTAGTATTAAAGGCACCATCTAGTGGACCTACTTTATTGTAACTTCCAAAAAAAAAAGAAAACGAGAAAGAAACAAACAAAGAAACATGGAACTTATGTTCATTTATTAGTTAAAAAAAAAAGTTAAAAAATAAGTTAAAAAAAAAAAAAAGTTTAAGCAGTAGTTACTTACTTCTTTCTGATGAGCCATTCTGCAGATCTTGGACTGCAGGGCTCTCACTTGTCTTAGTTATTATATTGTACCAGTTATCACTTCCTCTGTTTATTGACCAAACCAGCACAACACAGTACATGCTGCTGCTTCCTGCTCTGTGCTAAGTACTCCACTGTGAAATATAATCAGTGGAGGAACTCTATGTGGGTGTTATAAAGTAATGTTAAAATGTCAATATGTCAAAATCATAACGCTCTGATGACAAATATGACAAATGAATTCTAGTTTACTCTAAAGGTGCTCTCATAATTTATGTAAAATCTACAGAAGAATCAGCTGATGATATAATATACATCAAAAACAGAATTTTGTTCATGTTATTCTTATGTTGATTGTTCTTACTGACTAATCAACTCAAGCACTCGTCTCTCAGAGGAGGAATTCTGCATATATGTCAGTGTGATAAGGAAATGTTAATATCGTTCTTGATAGCTCTCAGAAGATGAACATGAGTATGTTGCAAGGGAAATACTTTATAAAGAACAAATTAAGGTTGCTTTCAACATTCCTCATGCCAATATGCTATAAAATCAGAACTGCGAATGATGGATAATGACTATCCTAGAACTGAAATCACACGTAGCAAACACATTGTACTTGCACTTGTACTTTTATTATAAATATTATCATAATTAACATAGTTAAATGTGGAAAGAACAATATCAAACTATAGTCAAGCATTATTTATTTATCATTAGGTAATAAACTCAACTCAGTTTTACAGAAAAAAGTATGCTTTACTTCTTTATTTGCCACTTGTTTATTTAAAACTTATTTGCCACTCATTCTATACATTGGAAATCAACATTCTGTCACTAGCATACATTGCATAGCAACATATTAAATTGTCACTTGAATGTAATAATAAACAATTTAACCTCTTTTTGAATATATTGAGCATGGTAACAGGGTACACTAATGTTTGTTTCAGAATGCAGAAAGTCTCTGTATTCTCAGAAGCCTAAAGATTTTACTGCCTAAAACTATCCACATTTTGAAAATACTCATGTTACTGTACCAAGTCACCATATGACTTGATATAATAACATGGGTTTCAACCAAGTTTCATGAGACCAGTCAAATCATCAAATCATATGTTGTGAAACGCACAATCAAATAAATAGTTCAGATAGTGCCTTAAAAAAAACAACAACAACTAAAAAACATTTCCTCTTATTTATCACATACTTGTTATATATTCATAATACACAGTACCAGTCTAAAGTATGGAGCATTGATGGATACTTCATATTCTTGTAATTTATGTTAGAGTTTAGATTAAGTTTTCTGATGCAAGACAACAAAACATTGCAAAAATGCAGCTTTCTTTTTTAAAAAAAATGTGAGTTTTAAACATCAGTTGGTCTTGAAATAAATAGTCTGTACACACTAGCATTAGGGGTAGAGGTAGCTCAGTGGTCAACACGTTGAACTAGTGACTGGAAGGTTGTGAGTTTAAATCCCAGCACTGCCAAGCTATCTGGGCCTTGCCCTTAACCCTCAACTGCTCAATTGTATAAATGAGATATATGTAAGTCGCGCTGGATAAAGGTGTCTACCAAATGACATAAATGTAAATGTAGCATTATATACATTGGTTTTTGCCATTTAAATGTCTGGCTTCTTCTATGAGGTTTTACCCAAGATTTTGTGTTTTGTATTACGTTTTGTATCAATAAGATATCTATCTATCTATCTATCTATCTGTCTGTCTGTCTGTCTGTCTGTCTGTCTGTCTGTCTGTCTGTCTCTATCTATCTATTTGTCTGTCTGTCTGTCTGTCTGTCTGAGATCAGACTTATGTTTGATCTCACACTGTCTCTCACTAGCAGATGTGCAAAGAAGTAACCAGCAATGGCAGGCCCGTTAATTTACAAATATGGCTGTCATCACACATCATCATGTGGGATTGATAGGATGCATGATGTGACAGAAAAGTGATCATCTTCACATGCCACATTCAAAATCTCAAACTCTGTGGTTTGAGTAATACACGCTAATTAAAGCTTTTTCCATGCTGCAAAGCAGATATTCAAATTACCCTCTGGTTACTTTGGCTAAATAACTCCCATCTCATAAAATTGAGTGGGTGTTCGTGATTCTGTGGTGATGGGCAGGCAAATTTTCTATTCTCAGACCACTGAGGTGAAGTGTAACTTGCTAAAATGTGAGAGCAATTCATAGCATTTTTCATGGCTGCACAATAATGCACAATAATAATCAGGGGTATTTTAGTCACTGTTAAAAGCACAATAACTTACCACAATTTTTCAGTCAATTTAGGAACAAGTTTTATTTCACTCATATCATGTCAAAATATTTTTACATATGCATACATAGAGATGCATATACAAACATTATTGATTTGTACCATTTTTTTAGACCAAACATTGACCTTTGTACTGTTTTGGTGCTATAACATCATCGGGAATAGTACTCTATGTTACTAGTTACACATTAAATTGTATTTCGAAATATAAGCTACTGGAAGTTATAACTATGGCCTGAGACCATGCAAATATGCCTTCAAATAAAGTCAGATGGGGCAATTGGGAGAACTGCAGTCTGGACTTTGGTGGACTTGGGTTTAGGACTAGATTTGTCTCTGCTGCAGAGGAAAATTCAGAGCTCTGTTGACTTTGTTGGTTTGTTAATCGATTATTATTTTGTGACCTGCATTTGTACATGCATAAACTAAATAAACTAACATAAACTAAAAATCAATATAAAGGGGTGACGACCCTTTGATTTTTTTTCTTAAACAGAAATGCCAGGTACAATTTATGCAATTTTATAAAGAAATGAACTTGCATGTAAGTTTTACTGACCATCTTGGATAATCTGACTTTGACTGTCACACTTGCAAAACAATGGAGCCTTTTTTATGTTTTCTTCTTATGTCTTTATGGGTTTTTTTTGTCTGAAAAGTGATCTCTTATGTAATATGTTGCTTTCTTACTGACATGCAAACATTTTGAAAGGTAATGTTTTGAAATCTAAAATGTTTTTGTACTGACTCAATAATGCCAAACTCATAAAATAAATATCTATAACAAAATTTGTACTAAAAAATTGGGATGCCTAAGACTTGGACTGTAATGTATATTTCTTTATTCAGCCTGAAAATTGGTGACCTTTCCTAAAGCTACCCAAAATTATCAGTATATTTTCATACACAGAGTATCTTGGCATTTTCATTGTGGTTTCCCTATCCAAAATTTGTATAAAAAGGCAGATGTAAATTACACTCCTGTCATTGTTTGCCTTTTTTATGGCAGGTAATCGCAAAACAGTGATAAAGTTTATTGACTTCCAGCAGAGTTTACTGTGACTAACCTTGAGTATGTGATTTTAGTTTCCAGTCTTGGTGTGTTGAATAGACTGTTTGAATTGTGACAGCTGACTTCTGAAAAAAAAATGTAGGAAAAGACAAAGATGGATGGAAACCCGTCTCTATTCGAGCCCTGATGCCTGACTCTTGCCCTATGAAATCCCTGAAGCAGAAGGAGGGCAAGCCATATTAGCACAGGACTTTACAGGGAGGAGAGAAAGAAGAGAAAGAGAGAGAGAAGTGCACTAGAGTGCAGTGTACAGCCTCTGGAGTGTTTGAGTCACCCAGCATGGCATCGATCGGCCAAAATCTCATCACAGCTGACTCTCGAAGTAGTTAAGAGCATCTCTCCCTTGACTGGGTGAACGGATTGCTTTTCTCCCAAGTCATGTATGGTTATTTTTAGATGGATGGGGTAAGCCAGCCTTACACATGTTAGTCTTACTGGACTGAAAAGTATGAGATTTAATTTTTATTTAAATGTTTTCAGTAAATATGTAAAAATAGGGAACAATCTCAGACTCAGATAGCTGAGTCTAAACAGAAAGAGATGATAATAATAAAAATGATAATGTTACATGTTAGGAATGTTACAAATTAGGAATGACCATGTTACAAATTAGGAATGATCATTTTCAAGTGGGGTAAATGAAAAATAATGCATGAACACTACAGAGCTTAATATTCTAATTAGGTATGGTGATGGGCGGCACGGTGGTGTGGTGGTTAGCACTGTCGCCTCACAGCAAGAAGGTCCTGGGTTTCTGTGTGGGGTTTGCATGTTCTCCCCGTGCATTTGTGGGTTTCCTCTTTGTGCTCCGGTTTCCTCCGACAGTCCAAAAACATTCAGATTAGGTCAACTGGCTACTCTAAATTGCCCATAGGTGTGAATGCGAGTGTGTGTGGTTGTTTGTCTCTGTGTTGGCCGTGTGGTGGACTGGTGACCTGCTCAGGGTGTACCCCGCCTCTTGCCCAAGGTCTGCTGAGATTGGCCCCCGCGACCCAGATGGATAAAGCGTTATAGAAAATGGATGGATGGGTATGGTGATCAACAATGCAATCTTGACAAGATCCAGTCCTTTTGCCTTCTCCATCTTCTCATTCCTTCTTTCTGACATTCAACAACTGCTCTTCAAACAAACAAAAGAGGAAATCAGACATCATTGCTACTCCTCTCCACATCTCTGACTATTACTTCCTTTACCATCACTCTATCTATCCTGCCTAAAACTACCTAGTAGTATTTCTGTCCGACTCGGCAAATCCTCCACTGTCTTCTTACCATGCTCTCCTTTGCAAATTTTCATCTGATGTGATTTCTTTTAAGACTAACTTATACAATGAAAAGCTGGAAATCACTGTACAAGATCCTTGCTAACTCCATAACATCTTTTCGTGATTACTTAACCTACCATCTGCTCCTGCATCACCTTCCCCAGACTGCCAAAGACTCTATCAACTTTTTTGATGGGAAGATTGGACAAATCTGTCACTCCAATGCCTATACTTCATATTAAGCATTCCCCTTCGCTCTTCGCTGGTACAGTTTTACAATCTAGCAACAGATGATCTCATAATTCAATCCTATGACTAGCCCACTGGATCCTGTTCCTTCCACAATGCTCCAGACCACCTCTCAAGATTTTATCCCCTTCATCACTACTATCATCAATACCCCCATAACATCTTGCCATGTACCAATGGTATTCATAAGAGCCAGGGTTATTCCCATCCTGAAGAATCCCACTTTGGAACCCTCAGACATCAGCAACTACTGACCACTATCACTTCTCATTTTTCTTTCTAAAATCCTTGAACGCGCTGTCTAAAGTGGGTTCCTGAAGAAACCCACTATGGATCCCTCAGACATCAGCAATTACTGACCAGTATCACTTATCTCTTTTCTTTCTAAAAGAAAAATCCTTGAATGACTACAACCTACTGTTCTTCTGTCTTTCACAGAGCAACCTCCAGGATCTTAATCAGTCTGGCTTCAATGTGGTACATTCCACAGAGACTGCCATTTTGGCTGTCACTAAGAAGCTATGTGCTGCTATATTGGCCAAACTGCCATCAGTCTTCATCCTCAACCATTCAGCAGCATTTGACACAGTCAAACACAGGACTTTCTTGTCCATCCTTATAAGTCTTGGAATTCATGGCTCAGAATAGCAATGTCTTGCTTCCTACCTAGAAGGTGGTTCATATCAGATGATGTGAAATGGATCCACATCTGCTCTACACAGACCCTCCACTGGCATCCCTCAGGGCTCAGTTCTTGGTCCAGCTCTGTTCAGAATGCAGCTGCATGACTCATTTTCAACCTTCCCAAGTTCTTCCACATCACTTCATTGCTATGCTCCCTCCACTGACTTCCTATAGCTGCCTGCATTGGATTCAAAACACTGATGCTTGTCTACAAAGCCAAAAATGGACTAGCACTCTCCTACCTCAACGCACTTATCACACCCTGCACTCCAGGATGCTCCTGCCGATCCACCAGCTCTGCTCTACTGGTCCTGTCATCTCTCAATATGCAAGGAAAACATGCATTTAGACTCTTCTTTGCTTTGGCACCTAGGTGGTGGAATGAACTTCTTCTAGATGTCCAAACAGCTGAGTCACTGGGTGTCTTCAAACATCGACTAAAGACCTACCTCATTTGGAAGTACTTGGATTAGCATTTTTAGTATTTAAAAAAAATTAGTGTACCAGTATAAGAATGTATTTACTGTTAGAGACTTCAAAACACTTAAAGACTCATGGGCTTATAATTTTCATGGGCTTTTAACAATTATGTAAGTCGCTGTGGTTAAAAGCATCTGCCAAATGAGATAAAGGTAAATGTAATCATGTTTTGCTTGGAATTGCCTATTATTATAGTCACTTATATTAGGTGTTGGTAGATTTCAAGGTATCAATAACAATAAAGCGTTTGCTCAAGACAGGCAAGACTTGGTTTATAATCATTTCTGTCCCACCATATGATGGTTTTTGGGCTCTCAGATTTTGCCTGTGTTACTCTTTTACTCTCATGTAGATTGACATCTCTGTAAAAAAAAAACCTATGTTGTTACACTTAGTGGTGGATTCTTTCATAATATTTTCATAATATGTAAAGTATCCTTATATGACTTTTTCACTTATACTCAGAACGATCACAAGGTTTTACTGATGCTATGTTATTCATTCCTTGTCACTTTCCTATTGAAGTCAGGCTCTGACATATCCACACAGACCTGGACTCATCAAACTTCTACATTAAAAGCCTTATTTCCTGTTTCTGTCTTAATGAGAAAACTGAAAACTGCTCCAGTGAATCTATAAAAAGTCTCTGATCTGTTTCACAGCAAAAGTACCATGCCATCTGCCTCACATGACAAAGGTAAGTTAAAATACTGGTATGAGGTGACTATACTGACCAAAAAGGCGAAAACAGGAAAAACAGGTAAACAGCTAATATAGATGGTAAGCTAAGGTAGATGAAAACACATCAAATAAAGTAGACATTGTACAAACTAACAATAGCAAGTGTTTGCAAAGATGTACTAACAAAGCTACTGTTTCACATTTTCACTAAATTTTCACTAATTTTCACCTTCTTTCCAATGGATCAAACATGCAAACCCTGGCAATCTTGTCAAGGCTTCTGTACAGAAAACTGAAAGCTGACAAGCATAGAAATCAGACATATTATAAATATTGTCATATATTGTTGGTATTTTGTGACCATCACCACAGGCATGGTAGCCTCGCCAAGAGCAACATAATTCCATAAATTGTTTTGAAGATCGGTTGAAAATGAATACTATATGAAAATGTGTGAATATACTTAATAGGTGTGATTAGGCGATGTTCACTCATCTCACCTGCCATCAACTATGTGTGTGCCATTATCTTAGTGCAGAAACATTTTATAGTACTGTATAATTATATTTAACTCACAGATTTTTTTACTGAATATTTGAAATGGTTGGAATGAGCTTTTCTCCTAATATGTTTTGTGAGTGTTTATAAAGCGTGAACATGCAGTAAATGTTGTAGTATAGAACATAAATACTGGCCTGTCCTGGTTCACACCACTATTTCTATTGTCTAATAATTTGGTGAGTGTGGCATTCAGTTAGCTTTGTCTAGCATTCTATTTATTCTTTGTATTATATAACATTACATGTATAATGGCACATTAAGAGTTTAGTTTCAATTTAATAGCAGCAACTGATTTTTAATTCTTATTTGAAAATAAAGGTGAAAAATAAAATCAAAGTGCACATATTCCAGTTGGAAAAGAAATTAACTACAATGTACCAATTCATGAATAAAAGGTAGCTGTAATGGTTCTGGCACCTTTGCGGCATGGTGGGAACACAAGTGCAGGGTCGAGAGACGGAAGTAAAAGCAGTATTGTGTTTATTTAAACACGATAGGCAGAGGTACATATATGGTAGGCAGAAGAATGGTCAAAATACAGAAATGGGTCAAGCGATCAGCGAACAGAGTCAAAAGGGTAATCCAAAAGCAGTGGTCAGAAATACAGAAACAAATTCAAACACAATAATTAAAACACGGGTATAAATGTTCGGCAAGACTAAGGCTAGTCAAATGCTTCGCAAATACGAAGCACAAATGGCAGTCCTTTTAAACTTGGCACAATCAGTCCATGAATGAGAGACACCTGCCTCCCTCTGATTGGCCAGTAGGCTAATGGGAGCTGAAGTCCGTGTTTTCTTCATTGGGATGCGGAAGTGCGAATTTCTACGACGGAGATGAAGAGCGCACCGCGCGCGTGGCCGAGATTTCACAGCATGCTGTGTGTGGAGTACAGAGCAGGGTATGACAGAACCCCCCCCCCAAAGGCGCTACTCCCGGAGCACCAAACGAGATCACTTCTTGGAGGTCCTGGGCCTGTAGGTTCAGATATGGCACTAGGGGCCCCCCCACGAACCTTTTGCAGGAACTCAGGCAGGAACTCAGGGGGTTGCACAGGAACAGAAGCAGTCTTGGCGACTTTCGCTGGAACAGGAGCAATCTCAGATACTTGCATGGGAACAGGAGCAGGCTCGGAGAGTTGCGCTGAGACTTTAGCTGGCTTGGAGAGTTGCGCTGAGAGTTGAGCAGGCTCGGAGAGTTGCTCTGGGACTTGAGCAGGCTCAGAGAGTTGTGCTGGGACTTGAGCAGGCTCAGAGAGTTGCGCTGGGACTTGAGCAGGCTCAGAGAGTTGCGCTGATACTTGAGCAGGCTCAGAGAGTTGCGCTGGGACTTGAGCAGGCTCAGAGAGTTGCGCTGATACTTGAGCAGGCTCGGAGAGTTGCGCTGAGAGTTGAGCAGGCTCGGAGAGTTGCGCTGAGAGTTGAGCAGGCTCGGAGAGTTGCGCTGAGAGTTGAGCAGTCTCGGAGAGTTGCGCTGAGAGTTGAGTAGGCTCAGAGAGCATGACATAAACTTGAGCTGGCTCGGCGAGCGCGGGAACAGGGGCAGAGATTTCAGCGAGAACAGTCTCTGTAATTTCATCGGGAACAGTCTCTGTGACCTCGGCGGGAACAGTCTCTGTGACCTAGGTGGGGACAGTCTCTGTGACCTTTTTTGGTGCGGTCTCTGTGACTTGAGTGGCGTCCGTGACAGGAACTGGCTCTGTGACCAGAGCTGTGACAGGAATTGGCTCTGCAACCGGAGCTGTGACAGGAGTGGGCTCTATGACTGGAGTTGTGACAGGAGCAGAATCTGCATCTTGTGCTCTCCCTGCAGCGGGCTCTGTGATTGGAGCTGTGACAGGAGTGGGCTCTGCGACTGGAGCTGTGACAGGAGCGGGCTCTGCGACTGGAGCTGTGACAGGAGCGGGCTTTGCAACTGGAGCTGTGACAGGAGTGGGCTCTGCAACTTGTGCTCTCACTGGAGCGGGCTCTGCGACTGGAGCTGTGACAGGAGCGGGCTCTGTGACTGGAGCTGTGACAGGAGTGGGCTCTGCAATTTGTGCTCTCGCTGGAGCGGGCTCTGTGACTTTTGCTGTCGCTGGAGCGGGCTCTGCGACTGAGAGAAGAACAGGCTCTCTGACTTGTGCTTGCACTAGAACAAGCGCTGTGACTTGGGCTCTCACTGGAACAGGCTCTGGAATGTGTACTGGAACTGTGACTTGTACTTGAACAGGCTCTGTGACGAGTACTGGAACAGTGACGAGTACTGGAACAGGCTCTGTGATGAGTACTGGAACAGTCTCCATGATGTGAGCAGTCTCTGTGGCCAAGAAGTGGACAGTCTCTGTGGCCATGAAGTGGACAATCTCTTCGTGAGAGACTTTGGCTGGAACAGGAGGGGTACTGGGAACTGGTGCAGACTTGAACTCTGACGCAGACTTGGATTTGGGTTTGGACCTCCACCTAGACCTGGACTTGGGCCTGGACCCTGGCATGGGTTCTGGAGCGGTAACCTCCCTTTTGGCCTCTGGAGGGGGCTCTGGAGCATTAGTCTCCTTTTTATCCTCTGGAGGGGGCTCTGGAGTGGTTGCCTCCCTTTTCACCACTGGAGGGGGCTCTGGAATGGTTGCTTCCTTCTTAGCTTCTGGAGGGGACTCTGGAGCGGTTGCCTCCTTTTTGGCCTCTGGAGGGAGCTCTGGAGTGGTTGCCTCCCTTTTCACCATTGGAGGGGCTTTGGAGCGGTTGCCTCCATTTTTGCCACTGGAGGGGGCTCTGGAGCAGCAGCCTCCTGATTAAAGCTATCATGGAATATGCCGAGTGCCCTCCCAAAGTCTCTAGGGTTTAGCAAATAAGGATGTTCTGTTTTTTACATTTCCTCTGCAAACAGGCTTGCAGGTCCAGTGAGCCATCATATCATGCACTTGACCCAGATGAGGTCTGAAGGCATAGGTTACACCAAACTCTCCCAGAAAATATGGCAGTGGGCTAAGAAGGCACTAGCAGATTCCTTCATCCCATTGTACAGCTGCGGTAGTTCCATCTCCCACTGCTGTAGAACAGGCTTGGCATGGTGGTCATGAAGCCATCCTGGATCCACGGTGATCCTTCTGTGTCTCCATTTAGGTGAAGCATTCTGTAATGGTTCTGGCACCTTCGCAGCATGGTTGGATCACAAGCACAGGGTTGAGAGACGGAAGTAAAAGCGGTATTGTGTTTATTAAAACCTGACAGGTACATATACGGTAGGCAGAAGAATGGTCAAAATACAGAAATGGGTTGAGCGATCAGCAAACAGAGTCAAAAGGGTAATCCAAAAGCAGTGGTCAGAAATCCATCCATCGTTTATCTATACTGCTTTATCCATCTGGGTCGCAGGGAAGCTGGGAACAGAAAGGCAAACCCAGGGATCAAACCCAGGACCTTCTTGCTGTGAGGTGACAGTGCTAACCACTGCACCACCATGTCGCTGTGGTCGGAAATAAGGAAACAAAGTCAAAAACAATAATCAAAACACGGGTATAAACGCTCGGCAAGACAACACTAAGGCTAGTCAAATGTTTCGCAAATTCGAAGCGCAAATGGCAGTGCTTTTAAACTCGGCACAATCAGTCCATGAATGAGAGGCACCTGTCTCCCTCTGATTGGCCTGTAGGCTGGGAGCAGGGGCTCCTGGGAGCTGTAGTCCGTGTTCTCTCTGTCGGTATGTGGAAGTGTGCGTTTCCGTGACAGAGATAAAGAGCACACCGCGCGCGTGGCCAAGATTTGACAGCACGCTGTGTGTGGAGTACGGAGCAGGGTATGAAAGTAGCTGAATAAAGCTAATTACATGTTGTTGAAAATGTGTAAATACACACCTAAATGCCACATCATGTTCATGGTGTTGTGAACTAAATAAAATACCACAGATAATGCTGTCCTCAGTATCAGAACTGATTCAATTGGGATCAGAATTAAAAAATTGCAGAGCTTCACACAAATCAATAAAAATGAAAATGAAATATAATGAGATAAGTGATAAAAAGGAACATTTAAATTATTTATGAAAGAGTATAGTCCTAAAAGTACTTCTGCATGTAAAGCAAAGAATTCCCAACAGTCATTATCAGAGTTACCCATTTCTGTGGCTGAATCTCTAAAAGAATTGTATTGGCCATGAAATGGACTATATAGGCATTAATGAAACTGTGTTATACCCTATGTAGAGAGCAAAATTGGGATTTTTCTTGAAAACAAATTGAAGATAGCTAATTGTACATGGATCTCAGGAAATGTAATATAACTATAGGCTCATGAACAGTAAGTGTCAAAACATCACTAGGTAAATAAATTTCAAATATTTTAAACATTAACATATATTATAAAATGATATATAAAATACAAAAACCAAAATTATGGATTGCTTTTGTCTTATTTTATAATCTCTAAAAGAATTGTATTGGCCATGAAATGGACTATATAGGTATTAATGAAACTGTGTTATACCCTATGTAGTGAGCAAAATTGGGATTTTTCTTGAAAACAAATTGAAGATAGCTAATTGTACATGGATCGCAGGAAATGTAATATAACTATAGGCTCATGAACAGTAAGTGTCAAAACATCACTAGGTAAATAAATTTCAAATATTTTAAACATTAACGTATATTATAAAATGATATATAAAATATAAAAGCCAAAATTATGGATTGCTTTTGTCTTATTTTTGTCAGATGTTTTACTAGTGTTTTTGTCATAATATTGTCTTATTATCCACACAGCATAGCAAAATAGAAACCCCAATAGTCCAAACCTTAGATACAAAACAAAACCTCTACTTCTGCAATGACATCAGCTCAAAAACAATAGTAAAACATCTGTCATTGACCAGTCATTGAATATATGACAAACAGCTGATTTATGTTGATTAAATTGGGCCAAACACAGCTGATTCAAGTCTGAATCCAACACAAATTCAGATGTTGAAGTTCCTTCAAGATGTTGTTCGGTGTAGAAACAGAACACAGGAGAAGTCAAATAATGTCTGGACAAGGGAGAGGAAGAGTTGGCAGAGGGAGAGCAAGGGGCCTGGGAAGAGGAGCAGACCTAAGAAGAGGAGGAGGTAGAGTGGGAAGAGGAGCTGGCCCTTGGGATAGGTGTAAGAATGCATGGTGGTGGTAGTCAAAGGTCCACCAGAACAGTAGTAAGTGATGAAATACGTGCCACCATCATAGACCATGTAATAAACTGTGGTCTGTCACTAAGAGAGGCTGGTGAGAGTGTGCAGCCCAATCTCAGGTGGTTGACTGTTTCCTCCATTATCCGTATCTTTAACCAAACAAACCGGTAAGTAATGCATTTTACACATTCTGCTTCTATTCTCACTTGCCTTGTCTCACAGTAAGGCCACCAGTCCTAATACTCATGCATATTTGGAATTCTTTTCCCTTTAAAGGATGCATCGTCTTCGTCCCTCTGGGGTAAGGGGAAAGCTCCTCAGTAATGATCAAGAGCTTGCCATTGTTGGAATGGTCATTGCTAATAATGCTATAAAACTATGTAAAATTCACACCAGGATTGTGGAAGACCATGAAATATTTGACAATCTTGACAGCATCAGCCTGACAACCATTGCTCGGACTCTGTCAAAACACAGAGTTCGAATGAAACAACTCTACATTGTTCCCGTTGAAGGTCAAGGAACTCTGGCAACAATATGTCCAGGTGTATATTCAGTGTCAAGTTCTGGGGGCTTTATACTTTGCAAGTATGCATACAGGTTTCAGTACAGTTAATTTACATAAAAGTGTTTGTTTTTCTTTCAGAGAGCTATGCAGTTGGAGGCTAATCAAACCCCACATGAATTTATCTATGTAGATGAGGCAGGGTTCAATCTGGCCAAAACGCATTGACGAGGATGAAATATAATTGGAAAAAGTGCCACAGTTGAGGTGCCAGGTCAAAGAGGAGCAAGCATCACTATGTGTGCTGCAATGTCAGGCACTGGATTGGTCCTTCATAGATGCCAGGTTGGGCCCTACAATACTGAGTGCTTCTTTGTGTTTCTGCATGACCTCTACCAACACCTGGTACCAGAAGCAGAAAGGCATCAGTTCGGAGGAAACACGAGGAACTTTGTGACCAATTGGGATAATGTTGCTTTCCACCACTCGCAAGCCATCACCACATGGTTTGAAGCCCATGCAAGAATGGTACCCCCCCCTACTCACCTTTCCTCAATCCCGTAGAGGAGTTCTTTTCTGCGTGGAGGTGGAAAGTATATTACCATCAGCCACATGACCAGATGTCCCTCCTTGATGCTATGAATGCTGGCTGTAGGGACAATCTGTCATTTCCTGTTTTCTTCCTGTATACAGTAAAAGAAAGACCTGATTCGTTTTTCAATGGTTTAGATTCTAAACATTAGATGCCAACATTCAACTCCCAACCAATAAATGTGGTGTACTATAAGGAAACTTAATTATGTGTGTGTTTTGTATTCTCGCAGCCATATAATTGAAACATATAAATCAATACAGTTTTTGTAAAGCCAGCAATTGCTAGTATTGTGACTGTTGTTGCACTTTAATTGACTGTATTGTCCTTGTGAATTGAAAACATGAGCTATTCTTTGACAGTATGATCATTTCATAATTATTTTGAGTCAGATTTCCTGTGTTTTCATAAAGTTAGTGTGTGTAGAAAAAGAGGTATTGCATTTTGTAATGAAGAGTTAATAGTTAATTAATAAAATCTGTTTTTGAGAAGAAAATTAACAATTTGGGCAATTGTGTAGGTGTGCTGCTATGTTAAGAGTTTAGAAAAAGTATCTTAAGTATAGGTAAACGCTTGTTAGTGATTGTAAAAAACTGTAATGTAAAATTTTTTTTTTAGTCATTTTTAAAAAAAAAAAAATGACTAAAATTATTAGAGTTTTGCTGTTTGTGTGTGTGTCTGTGTGTGACCTTGGTCATTGACCAATAAGTAATTTCCCTTGTTGCTAAGTTACTTGTAGTGGCACTGCTAGGCAACCAGAGAATGAAGCACTGCAGATGTGGTATCTAACACTCTCTCTGTGTGTGTGTGTGTGTGTGTGTGTGTGTGTGTGTGTGTGTGTGTGTGTGTGTGTGTGTGTGTGTGTGTGTCTGTGTGTCTGTGTGTGTGTCTGTGTGTGTGTGTGTGTGTGTGTGTGTGTGTGTTTGTGGTGCAAGTCGTCAGTTTTGAAGTGAAGTGGGAGGTAATTACAAAGCTAATCATGACACTGTTGACATTCGTGCTTCCTCGAGAGCTCTGATATAGAGAAACAATTGTGGAAGTGCTCTTCTGTCAGGGAATGCATTTTGTTTTTCCATACTCTTGATTTTGAGTATGTCTCTGCCACTTTATCAGTCTTTCCTCTCTCTTTTCTTGCTTCTCTCCTCCTACTGCACCAGTTTATGAAAGCTTTCCCCATAAATCATTTTGATAATTTATCCAAAGCAAAAACCACTTTGTCAAACCTGGTATTGCTGCAAGTGAGACTGTGTTGTACTGGATTATCTCATCTATATCAAGTGTACATGTCAATATAGTCTCCTGATTGCCGATTCATAAGACTTCTTCATTAGCTAACCAGCATGCAATTTAATAAATAATTATAGTTCCAGTGGAATATGGTGATAACACTTTTTTTCAGTCATCTGAAGTCCAGGAAAATTAGTCTCAGGGAAATAATTTCATGGATCTAAACACTAGAACCCAACAAGGGCACAAAGTTTTTGAATAAACACACCAAAGAAAAGATACCAGACACATGATTCCAAAGATAAACAATTTATTACACAACTGAGAGAAAAAAAGAAATCAAGCATTCAAGTTTTATTAAGCACAAATACTAGTCACACTAAAAAAAATAATATGTAGTCAGTCACATTTAGTCACATGAGAATATATCATGTATAATTTATATAATAATGCGTTTCTTATCAAAATGTGATTTAATTGCTTATAATAAAGTTGATTCAAACAAGTTTCTCATTACTTGATTGAATTATGTCAAGTGAGCATGATCAATTCACTAAATATTAATGTGAACCAATTACATTATGAACTCTTAAGAATGTGGGCACTGGCGAGAACTATAACTAAAGAATTCATTTATGAGAGCTATATTTTGTGTAGTAGTATATTGCAGTGGTAAATTGACTGTTGCTGAAAGGCAGGGATCTGAGTTTAGTC
Organism: Parauchenoglanis punctatus; assembly: GCA_030068025.1. Taxonomy (NCBI): domain Eukaryota; kingdom Metazoa; phylum Chordata; class Actinopteri; order Siluriformes; family Auchenoglanididae; genus Parauchenoglanis; species Parauchenoglanis punctatus. The sequence continues at coordinate 11,867 of JAQQZU010028095.1, read as the reverse complement.
CTCAGCTACGGTGTGTGTGTGTAGAATTTGAATTTATTCAGGCCTTCAAAAATACATAATCAAATCATGCTGGATGTACAAAAGCAAATTGTGTTAATGTAACACAATTCAATCATGTGGACCCACTGTCAACATTTGAATTAAGTAAATTCAATGAACTTTTTTTCCAGTGCACTAAGCCTAGATACAGTATAATGCCTGGCCATACAGGCAAGATACCCTAAACATAGCAGGAACATAGCTAGGGCAGTACCATGGTAAAGGAATCGAAGGCAAAGGTGGGAGTAAGGGGAGGTCTTACTGCTACACACCTCCTGTGAACACATTGCTAAAATCACACCAGAAGTGTGAATGACCAGTGAGGGAAAGGAAGAAAGTCCACCATTAAGGATACAGCCTACCACCTGCTTTGGCCCAAATGCTCCTATCTTAAAAAGAAAAAGAGACACAAGTCTTTGGTTTTATCAGAGTCACATGGCAAGGAAAGGACAGATGACCATGCTAGCACCCAGCCAGCTACAAGCTTAGTGCCAACATAGATGTAAACTTAATACCAAAATCACTAAAAATTATGTGATCTGCCAAACCAGGATAACAACACCAAAAATGTACATTACAAAATAACTGTGGCAACATTAAATAAACAGAAACAAATAACAGAAACAAAATAATTTGCCTGACACGGGTTATGATGAGCACTTCATCCGTCTGGGTCGCGGGGGAAGCTGGTGCCAATCTCAGAAGACTTCGGGCCAGAGGCGGGGTACACCCTGGGCAGGTCGCCAGGCCACCACAGGGCCCAAAAGAAACACCAAAAACAAAATAGGATTTAAAGATAACCAGATGTCAGTGGTCGAGCCTACAGCCATTGTCTACCCTATTTGAGACCTTGACTTGAATGAGGTTTGTCTACATTGTGATGTTACTCTGCTTTGTTTTGATGACTTCAGGGAGTAAGAGGATTTGACTTTTGGGTCAATGGAATCTTGTGGATTCTACTTTGGTTACCTGTTGGCCAATGTTTGAATTGGCTTCCTTTATTTTCCTTGGGCTTGGCATTTCTTTGTCTAGTTACGATGGACCCTCTTGAGAGTGATATCCTGGCCTTGTTTGATTTTTATCCAGTAAGCTAAGGGTGACAGTTTGTCCATGGTCTTGAACAGTCCTGACCAGTGGGGTAGAAGTTTCCTGGAGAGCCACTGGGATGAGCTTTGTATGTTTCCTGTGGGTTGCAGGTAGGTATTGTACCACTAACAATTGTAACAATTTTGTGAGGTTTTCTGGTCATAGTATGCTTTTCTGCTTTCGGCAGAATTCTGCTGAGAAAAGGCAAAAAAGAGTGTTGATGTAGTTTTTCAGGTACTGCTGGTTATGTATGCTGTGATAAGGTTGGTGTCCCCAGGTTGGTGGAGCAGGTGAAATATCATTTGCAGCCCTGTCATCAACTCAAAAGGTGACACTACTGTGGGACTTTCTACTTTGTGAGGGGTAGATCTGATGGCCATCAACACTAGGGGCAGTTTTCCTTCCCAGTACTTTTGGTTGGAAGCCACATATTTCTTGTGACTGGATTATGTGAAATTGTGACTTGATGCTGAGGAGTTTCCAGACCTTTTGCATCACTTACATGGTGAAATGGGTGCCTCAGTCTGAGTTGACTGTCATTGGGAGGCCAAATCAGGAGAAAACATGGTTCATGGGTAGATATGCTGTGGTTTGAGTTGTGTCATTGGGTGCTGGTAGGCATTCTACCCATTTGATGAACTGGCAGACAACAGTAGGCATTTTCGGACCAAAGAGTTCTAGGGACTTCTTGAGAGGGATTTCCCCTTGGGGAGCTCCTCTTAGAACTAAACACCTTCAAGGGCCATTTTACGTGTTTGCATTCACACTGCCAATAGGAACAGTGAAGAGACATAAGCTGCATCAAAATCACACTGTATTTCCTTTGTTGCATATAGGCTCTATAAAGTCTGGATTTCCTTTGTTGCATATAGGTTCTATAAAGTCTCGACATTTATCTGTTTTTGTTTTTTTTTTTTCATTTTTAACACTAATGTTATGTTGTTTATATGGCTAATGTTTTACATGGATTTAAGGCTGTACCCAACTCAGAATTTTTTTAGTCAAACTGGATTTGGCTGTTAAATATGTGAATTATGAAGATTTTTTATGTAAACTAGGCTTACCTGGCAAATCAAGTTCAGTAATTTTGAGCAACATGTATTCCCTTCTCATGCTATGTATTCCCCTCTCATGCAGAGGAAGCGGATGCACTGAAAGTTGTGCTTTGTTTTTATTTGTTTGGCTGTTCAATACAAAGACACAAAGATTTTTCATATAAACTATTTGGCAATCCATTGGTGATGTTTTTTTCAGTGATTTTAGTGATGATTTCAGGCATGTCACATATTTGCCCCTTGCGCTGTGTGCATCCTCTTTGTTTTGGTTTCTACCAAATGGATGTGTCAGAATAATGACAGGCAGCACACATGGATTTCTGTTTCAATCAAAGCATTGTAGCCTATTTCATTTTTGTTTCACTTTAGTTTGCCAACCATTCCACCTCAGGTCTCAGCTTCTCTCATCTGTTAACCACAGCATGCTGTCATGTGGATTTTTGCTCAGCAAGCACATTTGTGTAAGTTTCTGTTTTATCCTGTTATTTTAATGCACACCGACTGACAACAACAACAACAAAAAAAACTATGACCATTCACCATACACACATGTCTGTCATGGTTCCTATTGTGCTGGGAAACTATCTACCCTGAAGTAGGCATTACAAATTCCCTAAAACCAACATTCAAAGACATAATCATTCCCAGTTACTGCTTTGTGAACACAAAAAAAGGAGGCTATTTCCTTCAACAGTTCTAAGAACTATGAAAAGTTTCTCCGGTAAGAAAGTGCATAGTGAGGGAGTATTTGTTCCCTTGTGCTGATTTGGGCAGGGGTCCAACCCAATCGATCTGGAGGTCTGACCATGGGAAGGTAGGTTCCCTGTGCTGTTCTCCAGTCTGGCCCTGGCAGGTGTGAATGGTGATTATATACTTGCATATTGTGTGTCATGACAGCATCACATGCTTGCATAATGTCTTGATCTTTGACTGCTTTATTCCCTGACATTTTGAAACCATTTTGTTCCCAGTGAGGGTGGTGAAGGTGAAACTGAGACGTGTGTTGTTGGAATCCATGTAGATCAGCAGGTCCTTGATTCCATGGTTCAGCTACTAATTGCAGGATAATTAGGATTGCTGCAATTTTTGCATACTGTGATGTTGTGTAGTACTCTGATACTGTGATACTGCATGGTTCCTATTTTAACTGCTTGGGATGACAAAAGGTTGTCGTTGAGCTATATGACTCTTGCCTCTGCTTTGAGCACCCCCTTGATAATTGTATGAGCATCCATCTACATAAGTGAACATAAACTGGCAGATATTTTTATCACAGTAATTTTGGTTAGAGGGTATTGTTATCATTGGTTTGTTTCAAGAATAATTTTGGCAGTTGGCTAGTCCAGTGCCAAGTGGCAGCTTGTGATTTTGGGCATACCACTGGATTTCAATGTCATGGCCTTGACGGGTCATTAATCAGGTGCCTATTCATGTATTGGTGACCACTGCAGCTGGTCATTGAGGAAAGTCACTGACTGTTGACATGTTAGTATAATGGTTTTCTATGCTCCTATGTAATCAGAGAAATGTTTTATGGCCCACAGAGTATTGCTTTTTCTCAATCTGAGTATTTGAGTTTGGGTGCCAGGAGAGTATGGCTGCCATACGCCACCACTCATTTGTCTTAATCATACCTTTTGTACAGGCCTGCACTGAGACAGTGGTCTGAGAAGCCTGCTTCCATATGGAATTCTTTGTTGATTGGGGTAGGCCAAACAGGGTGCAGATCATAAGAGCCATTCTAGTTCCTTAAATTTACATTTATGTCATTTGGCAGAGCAACTTGCATATATATAATTTATACAATTGAGCAGTTGAGGTTTAAGGGTCTTGCTAAAGGGCGGGCCCATTATTTGATGCCATCTTTTGCCAGCTGTCTTAGTACATAGACTTCTGCCAGATGAGCTTAGTGTTTTTCCTCAGGAGTTCATCAACATAAATGAGGTTGCCTTGAGCTCAGGCACAAGGACATGCTTTTTGAGGAAGCTATTGAGCACTTTGGGTGCATTAGAATAAAAGAAAGGACAACAGGTAAAAATATATTGCTTGATTGCAAAGGTGAATGCCAGTTTGTGTTGGTCCTCGGGGTGTACTAGAATGTTACAGAATCCTGAGGCCACATCTGGGGTTGAGAAACCTTTGACCTTTTGCACCTCTGACCTTGGGGAAGGACGCGCTTCAAACACCAGCGGAGGGACCCTTTCATGATCTCAGCCAGGTAACTGGGTTGTGGTCAAAGACCACAGATGGACCAAGTGGAACAAGCCCAGGTGGACGAGACCATTTCAGGTGCTTCTCACCACTCACATGGCTGTGAAAATGACAGGAAGGGTGACATGGGTTCACTCTAACCACTGTAGACGAGTTCCAGAGCCAACAGAACAACCAGAGAAGGAAGGACTGAGCCCTGAACCAGTTCCCCTCTCTGAAGAGTAAGGAATGAAACTGTGGGATGCTGTTTGCAGGCTCCTGAGAGAGGAAGCAGCACTACACTTAAAACCAGTATCACTCAGCGAGATCGACACTTGTCAATCAGCACTGGTGGCTGTGAAGGAAAACAATTCACACGGCAGACCTGTAGTGGTAGTCAAAGACGTACTCATTAAGAGACACCCCTGGGTAGAGCCTACGAATCTAGAACAAACATATACGATATTAGCAATCCTCTCTGTGGTCACTCATGATCCAATAGAAGACCAATTCTGAGGCACCAAGTGGGTCCAAACAGACGTGACACACACTCATAAAGATGGGGCTGATATAATAAAAGACAAACTGAGGACCTCGTGGACAGGGGCTCTCTTTGATTAAGTCCAGGTATCCCGGAGTCTCAGTGAGGTGGGAGGAGTGCGTAAGGGTGGTGCCTGCACTCAGAGCACCAAAAACTGTCAAGAAAGATAAAGGGTTACCTGGTGAAAACCGTATGCCCAAATCATAGGCCCCAGTGAAGTTGTTTTGTCAATTTTTTGGCCAGCCTCCACAGTGCAAATCTTGCTTTCCAGAAGGTGAAACTAGACCACTGTTAAACAATGCCTCGCAAGTGTCTGTGTGTGATAGCGGTGATGGCGGGAATAACACTTCTTGGTCTAGTAGGGTAGGGCCTGTGGGTAGCAACACAAGAAAAAAAGACAACCCAGGCTCACCATCCCATCGCAGTCACCGCGAACCTATATTGGCAATATGCAAACTTCACAGCAGCAGCTGAATTAAAGGTAAACGGCATGCCTTGCATAATATGTACCTTAATGCCTCATGTGACCACCCAACCGTTTACAGCCATCCCCATCTCTGCCAACAAATTACAAGCCCTTTCAGTGTTAAGGAACAGCACATGGTTCCTTAATGCCACCCGCCAAGGACACTTTTGTGTAAAAATCTGTACAAACAAGGGCAAACACAAGAGTGGGCTGAAGAAGACATGTGCCATGGGCACCTCAGGCTGTTTTCATCTACAGCCTAACCAATTTGGAAATTGGACCACAGGTATGAGAGTGCAAAACCCTGCACACCCATACAAGGTATGTTGGACTCGTAATGAAACAAGTTACAAGTCAGGCAGCACCACAATATTGTCTCGGCATCTGGGGGAGATTCCTGAAGCTGAATGTCAGACAACATACGGCCCATATGATGCGAACTACACCTGTAGCCATTCCAACTGTAGTGTTATCCATCCAACATGGTTGGGAAGTCTCCCAGTATTCGAGTGGTATTGGGTTTGTGGAGGAACTGTGTATTTTTACTTACCGGTGTCATGGACTGGGAGATGCACTATAACCCAGCTAAAGGTTCCAGTGAGAATTCTGTACCTGAATAAAACTATTTTAACATGCTGCAAACGAAGCACTAATGAGGACAATGATGGCTTCCCACCACCGGAACACCAATTAAGGTCGAAATTGTCAAAGTTTGGCCATGCATTGTTTCCCCAATATGGCATTACCCAGCTGTAGAACCAACTAGAGGTCACACATTATCGATTGGCTACCTTCATAAACCTCACCGTAGCAGCCTTGGAACCCATGCGTGTTGAACTAACTGCTCTGCGACTCATGACGACACAAAACAGAATGATACTAGACATCCTCCTAGCAAAGGAAGGGGGGGTGTGTGCGATGATCGGCGAAGAATGTTGTACGTATGTGCCTAATAATGATGCCCAGCATGGTAACATCTCCCGGATGATTAGTAAAATGAAGGACGTTGCTGAACAGCTGCATATGGATGAACACGGAACCAACATATAGGGAGACTGGGGATATGGCATTTTCGGTGGCTGGGCGTATTGGGCGTATTCCTTGATCCCAGTGGTGGTGGTAATTCTACTGTTTCTCTGCTCCAATGTTGCCAGCAGATGATGGTCACTCAGTTTCGAGGATAACTGAATGAACTGATGAAGATCGACCCAGGCGACCTCCCGGACTTGCTTCCTAACCCCCATGAAGAATATATGCCTCCATTTGCTGATGAAAACATCGAAAAGGTGTAAATAAAACAAACCACTCTTAAACTATATGAAGCTTGCATTAATTTTAGGGGGCTGTACCCCACAAAAACAGCTTAAGCTTATTTCTTAAGGAGAGATGTGTTTATGATGTATTGACTTGAACAGCTGTGGATTGTCTTTACTGATGTATAAAACTCCTCTGTCTATTTATCTCTATGATAAATTTCTCCTGTTGAGTTATCTTAAGGATAAAAGGGGGAAAATGTAATGGAAATTTAGTAAAAGTGTAATATTAATCACTTTGTACTACTAAAGTGAACAAAATATGTAGCTCTCGTTCGTGCAAAGAAACGTTGAATTTTTGTACTTCTGCTCTTCTGCAAGAAGACAAGAACTGAATGCTGGTAGGCAAGAAGAGCAGAAGTAGTTGTCTTTACCTTTGACACTTCTGCTGTAATGCAAGAGTAGCAGAACAGGTGTTTCGTGTGTTCTGTAACATGGCCTGTTGCTAAAGGCTGGTTACTTCTTACTTGCATGAAGTTGTGGTAACTTACAAACTCTGTGGTGGCCTTGGTTAACAGAGTTTCTGGTTGATTTAGTCATGCCTTGATGACCTCTCTTTGCTTGCTGCTCCCAATGTCATGACATCCAGCCAGGCTCATAGGTCTTCCCACTGGACTAAGGGGCTTTTTGTAGGCCTTTTTAGTGTTGATACTTTGTCACTGAACTTCTATGGGAATATATGGACAGTAGTTATTCACTCAGGACAAGTATTAACTGGGCTGGTAGGCTGACACCCTTAAATCTGGTTGCTGGGTAACTCAAAAGAAACCAAAATAAACTAATAAGATGAGTTGTCAGGGAACATGAGAGAATGGTTTGTGGGTGGGTGAAGGTGTCAGAGTTTAGAAGGAGAACATCAGCAGGATATGAAGAAGTGAGATGGAATAGTTGCTTTGACACTGGGATTGCTTTCACCACCTCAACTGGCTTGCTCCTGACTGGCTTGCTCCTGGCACTACTTTGAAGGATGACTAATAGGTGTGCCTATAGGTGGTATAGGTAATAACAAGGCCTACTTGGGTTTTTATTTATGCTACTCATTAACCTTATAGTTGGTTAATGGGTATGCTAAAGCATAATTAGTGGATGGATGAGGGTGTTTTGATTAGATTGACTGTTGATGTGTGGACCCAGATACAAGCCAAATTGACTTTAGTGGACCAGTGGGTGTAGTAAAGCCATCAATCCTTGAGGTTAGAAACCCTTAATTCTGACCAAGTTGTGAGAGTGGAGAACCATGGAAGAGTCCAAACAAAGACTAGTGAAAATGGTATACAACCCCTTCTCCAGAAAACCACACTGATAACATCCAAAGTCTCATAAATTGTCCTCAAGAATTAAAATGAGCAAAGGAGCCACATACTATTTCTAATAGTAATTAAATTGGCTTTAATTTAATTAAATTTAATAAACAAAATGTTTATTTGTGTTAGTTTTTTGTTTTTACCACTAGCGGGCCTTAGACAAAAGGGGCATTGCTACCCTTTTAGGTATTCTAGGTAGTGAGATTAGTAGTTCTGGGTTGCTTGGTGACCCAAAATGTTGTGGGGGCAGGCCTTCAGGCTTACTTGCCCTAGGAATAGTTGACGTGGCTTCTGCTGACTTCACTATGAACAAAGAGATGGATAGCTGTGGTTGCAAATGCTAGACAAAGCATGCAGTTACACACACTGAACCTTTAAATATATAGCCAACCACAGCGTGCAGCAAAATATTGACATGGCAGCACAGTTCAAAACTTAGTGCTCACAATAAAATGATGGGTAAATAGTAAACTTCTACTACTAACACATGTCACTTAAATGTTCCTGACTTCACCAGGTTCAGGTGACACAAACAACTCCCTTTAAGATATAAAGTAGAATGCACTTCTGGCAGTCAAGCACAGAGCCTGAAATAAACTCGCTTTCTTTAAGCAGGCACAAACACAAGTTAAGTTCAGGGCTTGTAATAAACTTGCTTTCTTTGAGCACACACAGACACACACAACAGCACCCAGATATTTAGCTAGACTATTGGATTTTGTTTTCTAGCGAGTTCAGGCACAGCATATTAAAGTTAGAAACTCATAAATTTAATTCTTACTGGCCAAAAATCTGAGATCGCTTTAGGATTCAATAATTGGAGATACTTGTGCAGTTATGATCCTTCAAATTTCACACTATATTTGAGATTTCTTCATCCAATACAGATTTACATTTATGCTGTATTTGAGATTTCTTCATCAGATACAGTTTAAATAATTACTTCAATTGCAACATACATAGGAAGGCATGCTTGTGGCCTTTATAGAATAAAACTGCTTTTCTCCGTTCGAGCAGTTACAATACCATAACACAATGCTCAATTAAAACTATTTCTTGGCTCACATTAGATTTAATTGGGTTCTTCATTGTCCACCAATAATGAATGATTTTTTAATGTTTATTGTTTTTTAATTGATCAATTTGGGGTGTTAAATGATAATAGGCTTATTATTCAACTCAGAGTAAACTATTCGTTGACTGAAATAGTCTGATAGGTCTATGGTAACAATCACTATCACAAAACTCTTCTTAATAATGCCATTAAAAAGCCAATTTGCCATTTTAAATGACGGAAAATTTTGACTCAATTGTAAAAGGTTTGGTACAGGAGTGACCCAATAAGGGACCTAGATATAAACAAGAATGACAAGGTGAAATCATGGATCATGATAAAACAAACAATTATTTTAACTACTACACTATACAACACAAAACATTAAACACAATCACAAGACAATGTGGAACGTATGAGATGTGAGTATAATGACCAGTACAGACGTGATATTATTGCTTAACATCAATTTCAAGTTCAAGTTCAAGTTCAAGTGGCTTTATTGTCATTTCAACAATATACATGTGGTACAGTACATAGTGAAATGAGACAACGTTTCTCTAGGACCAAGGTGCTACATATAAGACAACATAGAAGTACAAAAGTGCATGTGTGCAACAGAAGACCAACATAAGACAACATAAAGTGCATGTGTGCAAACATTTGTAAACATAGCAAGACAAGTCAGTGCAGCGCTTATCCAAATCTAATGTGCAAAAATGGTAGATGAGTATACACTTCACTAGATGAGTACTCATTTAGATGAGTATCAGTCCAGTCCCTGAGTATTCAGGAGTCTGATGGCTTGGGTGAAGAAACTATTCACTATAAACTAGTCTGGCAGTGAGGGCCCGAATTCTTCGGTACCTCTTGATAGATGGCAGGAGGGTGAAGAGTGTGTGTGAGGGGTGTGTGGGATCTTCCACAATGCTGGTGGATTTGCAGATGCAGTGTGTGTAGTGAATGTCTGTGAAAGAGGGAAGAGAGACTCCGATGATCTTCTCAGCTGTTCTCACTATCCGCTGTAGGGTCTTGCAGTCCAATACGGTGCAGTTTCCATACCAGACAGTGATGCAGTTGCTCAGAATGCTCTCAATAGTCCCTCTGTAGAAGGTGGTGAGGATGGGTGGTGGGAGATGGGCTTTCCTCAGCCTTCACAGGAAGTAGAGACCCTGCTGGGCTTAGCTATGGAGCTGGTGTTGAAGTACCAGGAGAGGTTCTCCGTCAGGTGAACTCCAAGGGATTTGGTGCTCTTGACAATCTCCACAGAGGATCCTTCAATGTTGAGTGGAGATAGGTCACTCTGTGCTCTTCTGAAGTTAACAATCATCTCTTTGATTTTGTCCACGTTCAGACACAGGCCACGTTCAGAGACAGGTTGTTGACTTTGCACCAGTCCATTAGCTGCTGTACCTCCTCTCTGTATGCTGACTCGTCATTCTTGCTGATGAGACCCACCACGGTCATGTCATCGGCGAATTTGATGATGTGGTTCGAGCTGTGCATTGCTGCACAGTCGTAAGTCACCAGAGTGAACAGTAGTGGACTGAGCACACAGCCCTGCGGGCCCCAGTGCTTAGTGTGGTGGTGCTGGAGATACTGTTCCCAATCGGTACTGACTGAGGTCTCTCTATCATCTGTAGACCGGTTGGGGCAAACTGCAGGGGGTCCAGTTAGGGAGGCAGCAGGGTCTTGATGTGCCTCATGATGAGCTCTCGAAGCATTTCATCATGATGGGTGTAAGTGCAGCGGAACGATAGTCATTGAGGCAGGACACTGAAGAATTCTTTGGCACGGGAACGATGGTGCTGGCTTTGAAGCACTTAGGGACGACAGCAGTGCTCAGGGAGATGTTGAAGATGTCACAAACAGATTATGTTGCACAACAAGCAAAGTGACAGCAAAATTCAACCCAGAGTGTTTCAAAGAGACAAAGAAGTAGCAAAGCACGTGTCAAACAAGCACCAGATTATCATATGAATTGACATTCTTTTAGGTGTTTGCCCAAGTTGTCAAGTTTTGGTATGAAGGTGAAGGCTCAACAGCAGCTGGAAATAGTTGGTGCATGATGCATTGATAGAGTGAAATGTTCACCAGGGTTCAGGCTGACGCTCTTGGGGTTCAGATCACAGAAGCAGAGTGTAGGATTTGCACCGGTTCATGAATGTTCCCCCATCCATGAAGTCTCTCTCCAGTTCATGAAGTCTCTCATTGTCCTGGTGTGAGTTCAGAGTAGTTGTAGGGAATCTTGATGCATGTTAACTACTAGTCATTGCTCTCTTGACCAATGTCTCACATTGCTCAACGGTGGGGTGGGGGGTAATGGATCCAGTTAATTCTGTAGGAGGAGTGTGTTGAACTGGAAATGGCAAAAATTGTGCCAAAATTGCACAGTAAATTCAAAATGTCTGACTTCCTCTCGGGTTTAAGATATGGCTCCAAGAAACTTTTTTGTTTATCTCAGGCTGGTACATGAATCTACCAAATTTCGTGCATGTGGGTGAAAAGTGGTGCTGGGGCTGATTTGTTGAAATATACTAGGTGGCACTATGGAGCCATTCCCCCCACCCATCCCCTCCCTGTTCAAGGCCCATAAACCTATAAATGCTCACCTAAGGCATCTGCAAAATTTCATGAGTTTTCAAGCCTGTTTAGGCCCTCAAAGAACCAATTTGTTATTGGGGAAAATAATAATAAAAATAATAATAATAATAATAATAATGTAGCGCCCCATGTCAGGCAGACAGGCATGCAGTGGAATTAACCTCAGTACGGGGCGCCCCAAGTTCGTATTACTAATAGTGATAACACAATATATG
>JAQQZU010028061.1:0-27855 GCA_030068025.1 Parauchenoglanis punctatus | reverse complement strand
GGGTGACCCGGGGATCGAACCCAGGACCTTCTTGCTGTGAGGCGACAGTGCTAACCACCGCACCACCGCGCCGCCATAAATAAATAAATTAATTAATTAATTAATTAATAATAAAAAAAATTATCTGGGTAAATAAAAAGTTTACTGAGTTACACCAGTTCTCTCCAGTATACTATTGTGAGAAGATTGTTGAAGGCTAACCCAAGAGTTTGATTCATGCACAACAATTAAAATGCCATCAAAAACTAACAAAGAGTATATAAACTTTTGACCCACTGCAAATCTGATATTGGAAATAATGACAGAAATAAATCTAGTTTCTTAGCTGCTATTTTGAAATTTTGAAAATCTTATGACAAAGTAGATAACCTAATTGAACATGACATAGTCATGAAATGAGTTGTGAAATTTTGTTTAAACATGTTAAACATACGTTTAAACCTTGGCCTCAATGTTTTTCCTTTATAGGCAGCAGCCACTGTGAAATTTTGTGAAAACTCATTTTCATTGGGTAAAACATATTAGTGTTTAAGTCTCTATAAATGCTCATTCACTACTGATTTAGCATTTCCATTTCCAGCTTTACCAGTATTTATATTCGCAATAGAAGAAGCTGCATGTTTAAACAATATTTCAACCTAATTGGTATAATGTTTTTTTGCTATTAAAATCCCTCTGATTGGAACACAGAAGTGATGCTATTACATACACTAAACTGAAAGGTGCCCTCACTACATACATATGAAACAATTGATTCCATCAATTGGATGCCAGTCACATCAAAGAGGAATAATGGAGTAACATTATCAGGTTGTACATCAGGTATGCAAAATCCAGGAAGTAAATCCTGGATGAACAGGGCCAGGTGTGGGGCCAGCTACACTTCATCTGGCGATGACAATGATAAGAGAGCAAGTCAGATGAGCAATGAGCTAGTTAATGTTTACCAGAGCACTTGAATCACTAAATTGTGATATATGTTCAAAAATATATATAATCCATTGGAGTACAGGCAGACATTTCTGATGTCAGAGAAAGCTTGGCACCATCAGTCGACACTTTGCGGAGCTCTTTGAGCTTCTGTCATGTCAGATTATAAGATGTTGGATGGCCATGGACTTCGTTAAATCCGTAAATATTAATAATGAAGGTTTTATTTCTGAACTCCAGCACTACTCATTTGCAACTGCAAAGGCTGAGTGGGAACAAAATATGGGGGGAAACATTTCAGAACAACTTTAGCATTCAGCGAAGAAGTGGATAATGTATACAACCTGAGTCAAAGTATAGATAAAGTATAGATATAGATGGTCAAATATTACACCAATACAAGTGAAGGTTGTTCAGTCAAATTTTTACTTGAGTTAAAGTACTGCAGTACTTTATTTAAGAAAAACCTTAGGTGTTCAAAAGTAATTTTAAATGTTTTCAATGTTTAATGTTTTTACTGTTTTCTTTTTAATGTCACTACATTGTTGTATTGTTTATTTGACAAGTTTAAAACATATATTTCTAAAACAACCTTAGCCAGTAATGTTAATTTGGCATTTTCGCTGGCTTGTTATTAGTATGTGTCAGCAGGGGATTCACACAGATCCCAGTACTAATACGACAACTTGGAGCACAAATCCATAAAAATCTAAGTAATCTGACCAATCATAACATAAAAACTGCAACTACTGCAAGCACAGACATATTTATTTAAAATGTTTATCTGGAATTAAACAAATTTTTACATACCTCAACATCCTTTCTCAGGTTGGACGACAAATTTCTGTAGGCAGCGATGAAGTTTGTGTGTGGTAAACAAAGTATGGAAATCGATATGAATCTTTATTTTAAAAAAATCTCAAATATGGACTTCAGATATGGCCACGGGTGCTGTCGTGATGAATCTTCAATTTTATCTGCCGTAGCTGTCATTACCACATTCAAGTTCAAATGGAATTGTTCAACAAATGTAGCAAGCACTTTGAACCTGAACGTAGGAGTATTTTACTGTGATTGGTTTTCTTCTGGAATGAACACAGCATATAGTCTATCGCATTTTAGAAATGAAAAGAATATTCAGCTACTGACTTCAAATTTATGCTTCAAAGTAACAGGAACCTTCAGAGAAATGTAGTGCAGTCAAAAGTACAATACTTATCTTTCAAATGCAATGGAGTAAAATTCATAAGTTCCAAAAAGATTTAAATCTCAAGTAAAGCTCAAAAATTCTCAAAAATGTACTCATGTACAGTACTCAAGTGAATGTAATTTATTACTGTCCAACCCTGTTAATCTTTTTTTGATTTATGCCTCAATAGCCTCATGCAGTGTATAATTGTACACCACATTCACTTTTTTTAAATTATCAAATGTCTTCACTGATGTTATTTCAGCATGTAACAGATGTAATAAATCGGTCACACATGCACACTTTGTGTAGTCATGTGCAAAACTTGAGTTTTGGTCCCTGATCTTTAAAACAATTTTAGGGGCACTAGGTATATATTATACTAGGTATAATTGTTACTAGGTAACAATTTTAGGGGCACTTTCAGTACTGTGCTCACAAGGTGTTTTACAAAATTTTATAAAATTTTATGTAAGCCTCCACATCCACCAACCTTTGCCCACTAATTTGCAAACTTGCATCACTTCCTTAAATTACAAAAAAAATAAAAATAATAATAATTAGGGGCTCTACCTTGACATTTCATTAATTGTGGGACCTTTTCCTGGACTATGTATCAAGACTTCAGCTCCTTAGCTGTTTTTTATAGGTTTCTTTTGCTAATTGGCCACCTGAAGAAGTAGTTATTTTATTGTGTGCTTACTTTTTTCCTTTTTTGATGGAATTGGATGGAGACAGAACATTATTAATGTACTTTGTAATGTTTAGAGCTGGGAAACGTGTAATCCAAGCATTGTCTATATAACTTTTTATATGTTTCATGTGGAAACTGGAGCCAATCCCAGCTGACTTCAGGCAAGAGTTGGGGTACACCCTGGGCAAGTATCCAATCTATAACAGGGATGACACGGGGTGAAAAACCATGCAAATTCACACCTAAGGGCTATTTAAAGTAGCCAGTTGACCTAATCAGCATGTCTACGGACTGTAGGAGGAAACCACTGCACCTAGAGGAAACTCACACGCAGGAAGGCCCCAGTCAGTTGTGAGATTCGAACCCAGAACCTTCTTGCTGTGAGGTGAAGGTTTATTAGCGTCAGCTTATAAAAAATTAAAGGACATCTTCATTTGATGAATATGAATGACTATTTTGGCAATTAAATTTGTAGTCATACAGATAACTTTGTTGACCTTTTATAAAATGTCTTTACAATGCAATTAATGAAATTAACTGATGCCAGAGGAAGAAGAGAGACAGCCAGGGTCTGGGTAAGAGATGTGTGAAGACAGATTCTTCTAGGTATGTTTTTTTTATGTTGTAAACTGTATTTTTGTTGAAAAAATGTCAATGTGAAACTTTAACTGTGGAACATCTCTTCTGGGTGTGTTGATTAAAGGTGTAGTAGTTATTATTTGCATCCATAGTTTAGGTGTGTGGTTTGGGTACCACTGCAATTGGGCCAATCTTGACTCAAGAAAAAAATATGGTGGTTACCTGGAAAGACTGTTGTCTTTAAACTTTTATGTAAAAAGTGGATGCTTAAATGGGGTAAGCTAGACACATCACCAGGAAATGACTTTCCAAGGCCATGTTATATGGTAATATTTCAAAGTTCAGGATTTTTTATTTGGATTCAGGAGTGTTTTTTATTTGGATTGTGTGTATCACTCACATCAGTCAGGAGGTAGATCTTCTGTTCACGCTCTGCAGGAGGCCCGGGCCCATAGAGATCCAGTTCAGCCTGAGTTTCAACCAATTTCATCTGAAGTTGCTCCTCCAGATATGACTGAGATTGCTAAAAACAGACACAGACACACACTGCTTTTGAGCAAGGACTTTTGTTTCCACACAATCTGAAGGCTGCAGGATAAAATAAAAATAAAAACAAAACTTTACCTTAATGTGATGGACAAGTTCTAGCGTAAGTTTCTTAGCCAGGTTGGGAATGGTGGCTTTGCCGTCATCATGCAGATGGCTGTGGAAATATCAACTGCATTTTACACTAAGCTCAATCAGTTTTTCAGCATTTTTCTATTTTTCCAGGATCATTATGACCTCTTGTAGTAGCTAATATGGTTAATGGTGTCATCTTAAAAAAATCCTTAGCTCTAATCTGTAGCTCTTGACAAATCTACACCTGCCAAGTGAAGAATTTTTCTCTCATACTTATAACATACAGGATTTTTATAGTCGTTTCTTTGACTTTCACTGACACATCACTGATACCAATGTTGACAAACAGTAAAAACAGTCACCAAAAGCCTAGAATCAAGACTAGAAGCTGAAAGCTGTCAATGAAAGCAAATGAAGCTATACCTTGAAGCAATTAAGCACACCCAAGGTATCATAGGAATCCCTATATATAATGATGCCTTGAAATGGAATGTGTCTATGTAAAGTGCTGTAATTTTTATATTTTGAAACTAAAATGTATTAAAAATAACCACTATTTAAATCTGAGAATGTGCACTTTAAAGGTCCACCATGTAAGATTCAACCACCTGAACACCTCTTCCTTACCCCTCCATATTCAAGTGTGTAATAAAACGTACAAGTGCTCGTAGTGTACTTCCAAGTACTTACATTCACTCACCATTGCTTATTCATGTTCTAAGTAATATATGTGATCCACTAACTTTCACTATTTTGGGTTCTCAAACTTGTTAGCCAGCACCAGCAAACAGTAATTTGTTTTCCTTTCCTTCCTTTCTTCTACTTTGACATTTTTCCAATTTTTCCACTAAATATGCCTATGTCCCAAACATTATGAAGGGCACTGTTTCTACCCTACCAAGAAAAATAAAATGTGCACCAGAAATGTGGGTGGTCTTCAAAAAAGGCCCTTTCCGTCTCACTAGCTTCATACAGAGAAACACGTTTCACGATCTCCTGCTGTCCTCGGCACCTGACGATCATGTAGCCTTTATTGAGGTAAATGATGTCATTATTGATGATGGACAACACCGCCTCCTCATTGCCTTTATCCACCAGGTCAGGCTTTGTTAGAATGCCTGTGATAATCAACATTCATGAAAGTTCTTATTATATAAGCATTGAAACTAAAGAGTAATATGAAAAGCCACAAAATTTGTAATTCAGTATATATTATAATGATATATTCATGAAAAAGCTGCACCGACCTAGGGTTCTATTGCCATTTGGATCAACTTCCTGAGCCATCTTCAGTGCTTCTGTAGTAGCGATGTCTACATTACATGGCACCACCACCAGGATGATGGTTTCTTGCTTTGTAATGAACATTTTGATGAGCCTCTTAACCTGAAAGTGAGGCATGTGCTAACATTACATTTCCATATGACAGTGTTTCATTTTTATCTTTTATCAGGGTTTGCATTGTTATGATATAAATATAACACTAAATATACCCCATTACAAATATGATTCATTATTCAATCCTTAATTATACACACTAGTTAGGGAGCCATGGCCTGTGTCCCTGATGACTTAAAATTTGGTACATATTCACCTGTTCTCCGATGTTCTCTGGTTGGCCACTAACTGCCACACGGACAATTCCAGGCAGATCAATGAGTGTGAGGTCAGGAACATTGGATGATGTCACCTCCAGGCTGATAAGCTGGTCCCAGCTACTTGGTTCTGTGCTAAAAGTGTATGCACATAGACAAAAATAGCTAGACAGCAAGTAAAATATAATAAAAATAAGTATAACTAAGCAAATCTAGATACCTAACATTAAAAAATAAACACAAAGAAATCTAGCTAGCTAAGCTTAATAATAAATGAATTAATATATTAATAATTAATATTAAAATTTAATATATAAATATATTATTAATGAATGCAGCAACAACAACAATGACTACAACTACATTTGAATTTCCTTAAGGAAATACACACTACTTGAAAATTTAAGTTTAAAAAGTAATCATTTTTAAAAGAACTTTACAAAAGGTAGAAATAATAAAGAGCATTACTCTAGCATACTGAAAAGCTTGCTTAGAAAGTCACTAGAATACTGCTATGGTATTTCAGATGGATTCTAAGATGCTGCTAGGTCATTACCATGTAATTCCAGGTGATTGGCTGAGCATTGTTTTTGGGTATGGGGCAAAAGGCAGTTGGGGAGGTGGTATATTTGAATTTGGGGCAATTCAGTTCACTATTACAGTGAGGGAGTAATTTCATTTGGGTTTAGAGCACAGGTCTCACAGGTGTCACAGGTCTATTTATTTTTGGTTTTGGGAAAATTAATAGGCAGGGATTTATTTATATATGTGTTTGGAACAATTAGATGTACGAAGGTATTTAGGGCAATTACCAATCAGGTTGTTATATATATTTCTGTTTAGGGCAGTTTATACAGGGATAAACAGGGAAAGGTAATGGCAGCTTTATTTATTTATTTATTTATTTATTTATTTATTTATTTATTTATTAGGTTTGGGGCAATTACAAATCACTGGAGAATTATTTTGGGGTTTTAAGGCAATTAACATGCAGGGTGATATTTATTTTGGGGGTTTGGGGCAATTAGCAGTCAGACTATAAGGTACATTAAAGGTCAGGGGGTATTTATTTTGGGTTAGGAGCAATGAGATATCTGGGAGGTATTTAAATTTGAGATTAGGCAATTTAGCAATTCAATGAAATGTATTTATTTTGGGTTTGAGGTGTTTTTAGCAGTATTGGGGGATTTTTGGGTTTGGGGAAATTATCAGTTATGGCAATTATATTTGGACTTTGGGGAAATTAGAAGGCAGTGGGTTTCATTTTCAGGGGTTTGAGGCATGTCATGTTAGGTTCAGGAGGCAGGGCAAAATTGCAGGGAAGACTATTTAAATAATACGTTCAGAGTAGAAAACAAACAAGGACTAGCATAAACTTAATAAATGGAAACAAAACAGGGGAATGCAATGATGAGAGCAGATACCAACCAATTCAGAAACATGGGATTACTGTATAAATCCGGGAGCATGAAGTATCCTGTAAACACATTTAAGCCACTCCTTCAGGCTTGAAATTACCACTAGAAATTGTGAACACAAATAAATAACAAATTCTCATGCCAACTTGCCTGACTAACAGCGCATAATGCTTCCCGCTGAAGGGAAACCAACAAAGTCCTTAAATACTGTCTCTAATTCTGCTGCAATGAGCATAAGCTGGAGCCAATACTCGCACTGGCCCACAGAGCAGCCTGGGAACTGGAGTCTGGGCCATTAGTGAAGTGCTGTGAATCCAGACATGTGCATAGTATTGCTGAGCATGGCAAAAATGACAGCGCATGCTGTGTGCAGCTGAATTCAAAGAGTGCACCGTGCACACAGCAAGGGGCATTTATGTGACAGAACCCCCCTCAAAGGCATGACTCCCAGAGTGCCAAACAAAGTTCACTCCTGGTGGACGTTGACCTGTGTGCATTGGCAGGCCACTGGACATCCCTACATCTGATTTTGGTCTGGGTAAGGCCATGGGCAGGGGCTCTGGTTTGGACTCAGGCCTGGATATGGGCATGAGAACAGGAACAGGAACTGGAACAGGAATAGGTACAAGGACAAGGATGGGCACAGGAACTGGTATGAGGACCAGAATAAGTTCCGTGGCTGGAACAAGCTCTGTGATTGTGGAAACTGGAATAGGAATAGGCTCTGAGATTGTGGAGATTGGAAAAAGAACAGGCTCTGTGGTTAAAACTGGCTAGGAGACTGGAACTGGAGCAGAATTGGCAACTAGAACCAGTTCTGTGGTTGGAACTAGATCAAGCTCTATTGCTGGAATTAGATCAGGCTCTGTGGCAGGAACTGGAAAAGGCTCTGGGACTGGGACTGGAACAGGCTCGGTGATTGTGGAGACTAGAACAGGCTCTGAGATTGTGGATACTGGAACAGGCACAGACTCTGAGATTGTGGAGACTGGAACAGGAAGAGGCTCTGTGGCTGGGAATGAAACAGGTCCTAAAATTGTGGAGACTGGGATTGGACCATGCTCTGTGACTGTGGAGACTGGAACAGTAACAGGCTCTGTAGTTAGAACTGTCTTGGTGACTGGAACTGGAGTAGACTTGGCAACTAGAACTGGTTCTGTGGCTGGAACTAGATCAAGCTCTATGGCTGGAACTGGAACAGGCTCTGTGACTGGGACTGGAACAGGCTCTGTTACTGGGACTGCTACAGACTATGTGACTTGAGACTGGAACAAGCTCTGTGGTTGGGGAGACTGGAACATGCTCTGTGATTGTGGAGACTGGAACAGGAACAGGCACTGTGGCTGGAACTGGTTCTGTGGCTTCAATAGGAACAGGCTCTGGAACTGGAACAGTTTCTGTAACTGGAACTGGAACAGGCTCTGAGACTGTAGCTAGGGCAGGCTGTATGTCTGTGTCTGGAACAGGCTTTGATGTTGGCTCGGAAATTGTAAAGACTGGAATGGGATCTGGCTCTGATGGTGACTGGAGCAGGCTTTGAGACTGTGAAGATTGTGATTGGATTTGGAGACTATAACTGATGCTAGAACTGCCTCTGTGACTGTGGAGGCTGAAGCTTCAGCGGCCTCTGTGACTATGACTGGAGCAGGACCAAGCTCAGTGACAGCAGCTGGAATGGGAGCAGACTCCAGGATGGTGGCTGGAACAGGACCAGGCTCTGAGAAGCTGGCTGGAATAGGAGCAAGCTCCTAGACTTGAACTGTAGCCTGCGTGCTCTCTTGAACTGTAGCCAAAGCAGGCATAGAGACTAGAACTAGCTGGAAAACTGGAACAAGCTCCTTGACTGGAATGGGCTCTGGAACCGGAACAGGTATGAACCGGCTCTGAAACTGTGGACACTGGAACTGAAGTGGGCTCCGTAACTGTGCCTGAAACTGGAGCTGGCTCGAAAACTGTGACTGGAACTGGCTCAGTGACTGGAACCAACTTAGAGACTCGGGAGGCTGCAACTGGACCAGGCCGTGAGGCTCGGGATGGAACAGGTCACGTGGCTGGGGCTGGATCAGGCTGTGAGGCTGGAACAGGTTTCATTGCTGGCACTGGCTTTGTGACTAGTGGCCTCTGGGGCTGTTGAGGCAGGAGTTGCCTCAGAGACTGTAGAAGCTGGAGCTGGAGCAGGCTGTGAGATTGGAACAGACACTATGGCTAGAACAGGAACAGGCTCAGCAACTGGCACTGGAACAGGCTTCAAGGCTGGCTCTGTGATTGTGGCTGGAGTGGGCTCTGGCTCTGCGACTGTGGATGGCTGGGAGGAGTGAGCCAGCTGTGAGACTTGAATAAGCTTTGAAGCTTGGACTGGATTGGAAGGTGAGCCTGGAATGGGTTCTGTGGCTTGAACTGGCTTGGAGACTTAATCTGTCTGGATTGCCAGCTCTGATGTAGGCTCAGACATGGGTTCTGACATAGACATGGACTCAAGTATGGACTTTTTCTTGGGCTCAGGCTTGGACTTGATCATGGACTTGGACTTCAACTCAGGCATGGACTTGGACTGGGGAATATGCTCTGACCTGGGCACGGTGACAGTGTTGTCTTCAAAGCCTGGCTTTATTTAAATAATAAGTACAGTGTAGAAAACAAACAAGGACTAGCATAAACTTAATAAACAGAAACAAAACACGGGCATGCAATGAATGGAGCAGATACTGGCCATATCAGAAATGTGGAATTACCGTATAAGTCTGTGAGCATGGATACTCCATAAACTTGAACATAAAGACTAACATAAACTTAAAAGGCAGAAACACATCACAGGCATGCAATGAACGAAGCAGATACTGGCCATTTCAGAAATGTGGGATTACTGTATAAGTCAGTGGGCATAAAGTATCCTGTAAACACAATTAAACTGAAAACCAGCTGGCCACACAAACAATAACAAATTCTCGTGCTGACTTGACTGACTAATGCTTCCCGCTGAACTGAAACGAGGGACATTTATGTCACAGAGCATTTAGCATTAAGGGTATATTTATTTTGCTGTTTGTGTGTACTTAAATGTAATGGGGGATTTTGGGGTTTGGGGAAATTGGTAGTCAGAAGAATTTAAAATTTGAGCTTTGGGGCATTTAGGGATTTATTTATGGGTTTTGTGGAAGTTAGTAGACAGGGTGGTATGCATCTGTGTGAATAGAGAGAGTATTAATTTTGAGGAGAAATGGCTGTCTAGGTCAAAGTGCAGGCCTACAAACTCCACAGAAAAGGAAAACAAAAAAGAAGAAGGTTATACATTAGTTTACATTAAACAATAGTTATGTCCATTAATTTGATTAGACAGTTGATGTTCTAAGAATATCACTGAATTACATCAAAATCATCACTGAATTACATCAAAAACATAGCTGCTTCCACCCAGAAAGTTTTCAACAGGCATTTTAAATGCATCTTGCCAAGATACATTTAAAATGCCTGTTGAAAACTGACTGGGTGGAAGCAGCTATGTTTTGATGTAATTTAGTGATGATTAAAAATCTAGTTACAGATAAGCAGGTCAATGCAACACTCTAAATTTCAGCTCAGGGAGACTTTTGGTTCTTGAAAAACAGCTGTTTGAACTTACCTCCAACCACTATGAAGAAGAAAAGTGCCCCAGTGGGCAATTTGAGTTACTTGTAGGTTCCTTCCTAAAACTAACAAGTTTCATGTTGATAAGGGATCCTTGTTAAATGCTGCTAGAACCTGATTGGTCAATGACAGGCATGTTTTATCAGTAATTAGGTATCTTAAAAAATCACTTACAGATTACCACATACTGTAGTTGTACCATACCCAATTTCAGCTTGGTCAGCCTTATGATTCTTGATAAAACGCTATCTGTATAGCTAGAACCTTGTAGTTCAACTATATACTATGACCAATCACGAATTACAACTATGTGAGTGAACCAGTTCCACATTCTTAGAATTGACTGACATGGTTGCTAAATTGTTTACAAATCTCAACATGTTTTTAATAATTGTTGTTTCATATTCTTCCAAGTAGTTTGACATCAATATTGTAAAGATTGACCAAAAATTCCAGGAATAGTGCTCAAAAGTATCACATATTATGCAAATTGTCTTGAATTTGAGTGGGTGTGGCTAAAAGGTCCAAATGGCAATTTTCAATAGTTTCAGACATAGAATCAAGAAATTTTTCATAGAAAGAAATTGCACATTTCTACACCTTTTCAAGCGATGTGCTTGTTTTTGTGTGCAAAATATTAATAAAATGTATAAAATTATTTAAATACATTTGGCCATAGTCTGAAATGTCAGGTACTCTGCATTGATTTCTTGCTTATACAACTGTCATATAAACCAATATCACATTTGCAGTCATGTTGTTGTACTAAATATCAGCCTGACAGTGATTAACTGTAGTCTTGTGCCTACGACCGAATTACAGCATGACTGTGAGTGCAGCATTTCTTAATTATGTATCTGAATCTGTGCACTACCTTTTAAAATCATTTTCTCCACGTCTGCTGGATTTTTAATCTCTTCCTCATAATCCTTGTATTGGATCTTTCCATACCAGTGGTCATCCATTTTGCTCTTCTTCATCTTGAGCTCAAGTGGACATCTTGTCATCATACCTGTGTGGTTAATGGCAGAGAATTAATGAGATCCACTGGCCAAAATAAAAAATTCAACCCTCAGTACATCTGTTGTAAACATACTTGTGTCTAACAATGATGATCCAGCAGACTCTGTAAAAATATTTCCCATTTTAAATAGTGTGGAAACCTTCTCCATATAGTGAGAAAAAGAAATTCATACTTCACCAATTCTCGGTCAAGTCACCCACACTTAAATTTCGCATTCCCATGTATATGTGACGTTGCACTACATGATAGCGCTAACTTTTCCAAAAGCAGAGAAAGCGATAACATAATATAATATAATTTAGTTTATTGTAGCTTGTTATTTAGCTGGCTGCTGTGGTTTTTCATCCCTGTTGGTTGGTCTTTGAAATGCATGCGCCTGTGCAATCAGAGGTGATGGTGGTGCTGTATTGCATGCATGTATATGACATGCAAAAAACCTGTATCAATCCCTCTCTCTCTCTCTCTCTCTCTTGCTCACTCACTCGCTCTTTGAGTAGCCATATGTGCATGCGCTGGAACCTGGAACCTAAGCTCGTCCAGAACAGAGAAGCTGTGTGCAAGATGAAAGCTGGGACAGCATACACTGAAAGGCATAACCAAGTTGTGGGGATAGTGTACAGAAACATCTGTGCTAAGTATGGACTAGAAGCACCCATGTCCTAATGGGAGACACCTCCAAAGTGGTTGAGAACAACAGAGCTAAGATCCTGTAGGACTTCAAGTTCCAGACAGATAAGCAGCTGCTGGCCAACATAGTGGTGGTTAATAAAGAGCAGAAAACAGCAGTAGTGATAGATGTGGCAATCCCAGCTGACAGTAACATCAGGAAGAAGGAGCATGAGAAGATTGAGAAGTACCAAGGCCTGAAGGAACAACTGGAACAGATGTGGAAAGTGAAGTCCAAAGTGGTTCCAGTGGTAATAGGAGCATTAGGGGCTGTGACTCCCAAACTTGGAGACTTTGGAGGCTCCAAAAGATACCAGGTACAACTGAGGTCTATGTCCAGGAATGTGCAGTCCTAGGAACAGCTAAGATACTGTGCAGAGCCCTCAAACTCCCGGGCCTCTGGTAGAGAACCCTAGGTTGAAGAAAGACATACATTGATGTCACATGGGCGGGGTTTGTCGGGACACATATGCAGGTGAGGAGACGGCACTGTAAAACTAATGGAGTTTATTTACACACAAACACACACGGGGCAGGCAGAGGTACAATAACTTCAGACAGTAGAGTAATCCAAACAACAGAAACTAGGTTGAGTGATCAGCAAACAGGGTAACAAAAGAAAGACAGAACAATAATCCAAAACACAGAGCAGAGTCCAACGCACGAGAAAACAAACACGGGTATCAGGGCTTGACAATAGCGTGATGGAAGGAAATCGAATGCTTTGCAAATACGAAGCGCAACCGAGAGTCCTTTAAAGCACGGGCTGATTGTATCT
Source organism: Parauchenoglanis punctatus (assembly GCA_030068025.1). Classification (NCBI taxonomy): domain Eukaryota; kingdom Metazoa; phylum Chordata; class Actinopteri; order Siluriformes; family Auchenoglanididae; genus Parauchenoglanis; species Parauchenoglanis punctatus. The sequence goes on along the minus strand of JAQQZU010028061.1, from coordinate 14,737 downwards.
GGATTGGATACACCGGTATCCCATTACTGGTCATGTGACCTGGCTGGGAGTGTGCGCTCACGGGAACTGTAGTTCTATGGAGTTCGTGCCATAATGCGGAAGTGTGCGCTTCCACGCTACAATGAGAGCACTGCACACGCGACTGAGTTCAAGATGCCTGCTGTGCTCGCGGCGAAGGGCAGAATCGTGACAGTTGAGGAGATACCATCCCCCAATTTGGGAGAGAGAGAGACAGAGAGAGAGAGTAATTTATTTTTATATTATATTGAAATGTATCAGTGGTACAGTCACTAATGTTAAAGTTAGGTAATTATAACATAATTATAACTGTTTCTGTTTATACACTTTTACAGTGAAAATGAAATATATAATATATTTTTATTTATACTTTTTAGATCTATTTTAATGTACTTTTAATACATTTTTAATGTAAACAAACTAGTTAATGTAAAGAGCAAAATAAGAAATCATACGTTAACCCATGGTGTCAACACCATTCATCCTTGAATGTTTATTATTATTGTTATTATTATTATTACTGAGTCACATTCAACAAATTTAGTATCATTTATTGTCTTTTTATCCCCAAACTCAAAACTGCATTTTGATATGTAACCTATGTCTTTTTTTTATACTTCCTGAATATACCTACTAATTGAACTTGCTTCGCATATAGATCATACTACAATAATAATACTCTACAAGTCAAAGGTTTCTGCACATTACAAGTTTTTTACTACTTTTCCATTTATTTCATAAACTTCAGATGTATACAGCAGGACAATGACCTCAAACACACCTCCAGATTGTATCAGAATTAATTAAACAGGAAAGAAAATGAAGACAAACTGAAACTCATAGCCTGGCCACCACAGTTACTTGACCTGAACCCGAGGGAGCTAGTTTGGCATGAACTGGACAGAAAGGTCGAAGTGAATCAGCCAACTAGTGCATCACACCTATGGACAATGCTGCAGGAGTGTTGGAGCAGTATTTAATGTCCTTTGTAAAAAGAATGTCTCTGCTGTAGTCCAGATCAGTATGAACCTGAGACAAAATGGCAGCCAGTCCATTGGAAAACAAGCGGGTCACTGGATGAAGACAAATCCAAGTTCAAGGCCATGTTAATTGTTTTCTTTGACATTAAGGGCATAATTATGGAGAACTGGGTTCCCAATGGAGTAACAGTGAACAAACACTATTACAAAAAGGTTCTCGAACCTTTTTGCGAGAAACACATCATAGAAACTGACCACCCTCCCTATTCACCTGATCTAACACCATGTGACTCTTTTTTTTCTTTTCCCTAAAATCACATGAGTAAGCGAGGAACATCTTGGCTCCAGACAAAAAGCATTGCGTTAATGGAATGGCCAGCTTTGACCTTAGCCCCATTGAAAACTTGTGGAATGACTTGTAGAATGTTATTTGTGTACAGGTACAGACTGCAGGTAGCACCTGTGAGAAGGTTCTACTTTTGATGAGGCCTATCAGTGAACCGAGAAGGCACCTATTGTTAACACCTATGGTGTAAAAAGGCGCCTATGTGGAGCATTTGGGGGCGGGAAAGGTTAATGATGAGCGTGTTTCAGCGAGAGACAACGCTGAATGTTTTGTGCCCATTCGTGGGTGTATTGTTGTCACTGTGGCTTGCGTAACGATCATGCAAGTGTGAATGTTGTATAAATGCATCTTGTTTTTGTAAACGGGGGATTTAAACCTGGGCTGGGATTGTAGGCTCTGAGGTCTGGACAGGGAAGAAGGGGCGCATCTTTACACATCACCACGTAGAAGGACCTCTGTCTAGACACCCTAGGTAAGGGGTGGGCACCAACCCAAGTAAATTTTGTTTCGGTTTGTAAAGCCCAGAGTAGTTTTTTTTGTAAGTTGTTACATGTTAAATGCTAGGGAAAAACTTCTTTTGATATTTTTTGTTCTTTGCTTTAGCGCCACCCTCAGCCCAGCCTCAGCTACACCCTCCCATCGGGTTATTAGAATGTATGTGTTTTTGTGCTATTGTTCTGCTGTATTTTACTAGTGTGTCCCAATTCTATGAGAGCCCACTTAAGCTTCAATGTTGGCTCAAGTGAGAAATAAAAGCTGTCTAGTCATGTTTACCATGTGTAGAGAATCCTTTCATTGGTTGAGTCTGTTGTCTCACTCTGTGTACATAATGCTAAAATGTCACCTACCCAACCCTCCCTGGACAAACTGCTAGGGTCGTAACAATAGGAGCCAGAAGTTGGTTGACTCGTTGTAACAAAGATGCACAGCAGTTTTCAAAAACAATGGTTATTCAACTAAATATTTAGTTATGTAATATAAAGTGATGTTAAATCTTGACAGATTTCTTCAATTTATATGTGTTTGAGTTTGAAGAGAAAAATGTAGACTTTTTAACAGATTAATATTCGTCTTTTTTTCTTCCTTTACAAGAATGATACGGACTTGATCAAATTTATTAATGCTTCGATTTGGAATTAAATGTGGAATGTTTCTACTATGTTTTAAATATGGAAATAAAAGCTATTAAAAAATATTTGCACTTTATTCATTTTTTTTAACGCACTGCTATTTTTTGTAACAAAACTGTATAAAATTAACCCATGGTGTCAACACAATTTATCATTATTATCATTATTATTATTATTATTATTATTATTATTATTATTATTATTTAGTCAAATTCAAAACATTTTGTATAATTTGTTTTTTATACCCAAATACAAAACTGAATTTTTATAAATATATGTAACTTAGCTTTTTTATCATCCTTCCTTAATATTATGTAAATTAGGAGCGACAAAGTGAACATACTTCACATATAGATCATGCACCTGCATCCAGTTAACATCACACCTTACACACACACCTGTCTTTTGCGAACCAATATTTTGGTTCCCGTGTTTGCCTTGACGGTTCTGTCACTGTTTGTTTATCTGGTTTCTGAGTTTTGCCCTGCCTCTGATACTCCGTTTGCTGATCGACTGAACTGTGCCTGTTTACTGATTAATGAACCTGCCTGCCGATTTTGTACCTCTGCAACTGTGTTTTCAATAAAATACACCACAACTGCATTCTTCTCAAGTCTACTTCATCCTGACATTTCCTTTTTAGATCTTTTTGTTTATTTACTTATGAATACTAAGGAAAAAAGTTCATAGATATTTCATGTAAGTTCAAGATATTTCATGTAAAAAGAAAAGTTGTTAATATAAAGCACAAAAAAGAAATTAGGCTATAAGTTAACCCATGGTGTCAACACCATTTATCATTGAATGTATTATTATTATTATTATTATTATTATTATTATTATTATTATTATTATTATTGTCGAGTCACATTCAACATTTTTTTTTAGCATTTATTGTCTTATAATCCCCAAATTCAAAAGACACCCATAACACTATTCACTTTTAGTTATTTTCATTTTATAATATAGTGGAAATTGAAACTAAAGCACGTGTGTGTGTATTTTTAGATATTCCTTTTTTTTTTAAGAAGAAAATTTAAGTTAAATTTAAGTTAAAATAAATAAATAAATAAATAAATAATAATAAATATTTTTTATGTTGACCCCTGGTGTCTCACCACTCCCGCGGGGCAGCGGGACTCCGGACAGCGCCTCCAGCACTGAGCTCTTCCCCGAGCTCTGGTCTCCGATCACGGCGATGGCAGGCAGCGCGAGGTCCTTCTCCACACCGAGCGCGCGCAGAGAGTCGATCAGGTCGATGCGGGGACGCACCTTCTCCTCATACATCTCACTCAAGCTCGCGCTCATCTCCGACAGCTGATAAACTCGGCAAATGGTAAAAAATACTTTTTTTTTTAATTTTTTTTTTAGTTTAGCCTATACGGTGCGTTTGTACGCAGTGTTGCGGTCTCTCTGACACTTGAAAAAGAGTAACTGATGCTCCAGGTTGCTTCACCTGTCATGCAAATAGCCAACGAGTCGGTAATTTCTAAATGATTCTTCTAATTGAGTCAATCTCGGGAGTCACTTACAAATAAGCGCAAACAAATCAAAGACAAAAATGGACACAAAAATGTTGTCGGCTTATACAGACAAGCCAACATGGGTTAATGTACTTGATGGTCACTGTAGCCTTCACAATAAACTTTACTCTCTAAAAACAGCTTTGTTCTAAAGAATCGATTCAGTGAATCGACTCATGTGTATAAAATAGAAAGAAGCTTCCGTGTTACATGTTGTGTTCTCTATAATTAACCTGGTTTGAAGGCATTTCATTTACATCACGAGACCTTCTCCAGTCTAAAGTTTTTTAGCCTATTGTCCTTTGTTCAGTTTTCTTTTTTTCTGAGCTTCATCAGAGTCAAAGCTTACAACCTAAAAAAAAAAAAGTAACTATAAAAAGTAAATCATGATAATACATCGTAAACTCACGCAGTATCCAGTTACACACAGCAAATAATTTTAGGAAAGTGTTTAGTATTTTGATTATGATTTTAAAATTATAGGCCTACGTTTACCCATTTAGCGGTCACTTTTAAAATGTACAATATGTTAAATCCACAAAATCACTGACTTGTGTCTAATGGATTGTTTCTGGGATCAGTCAGTATTAAACCTAATGAAAAGAAATTTAATGTGCACATTTAACGTAAACATATTGAACCGTTAAAAAGTGTGTTTAATATTTTTTTGTTCAATAGAAAGATTATATCATCACTGAGAGTATATACTATTTGAATATGGTGATCTATAGCTAGTATTAACCACTAAATGGCGCTGTTGGCCTTTTGTCATTTTGTCCAACTTCATTGCTAGCTGTTGTCTATAAAAAGAAGCAAAATATAGAGTTAACTACGAACCCCCCAAAGAGACATTAAACTCTAAAAGAATCAGTTTTCTGTATGACTATGCACCAAATCCTCTGTTATTGTACTTTGCACTGTGAAATATTACGTATACCAGGTTATCTAATGTAATAATGAGCATAATGTTATGACTTTTAACAGTTTATTACAGGGCAACATCGATTGTCTAATCCTTCTTATTGTTTCCTAATTAAAGAACTGCCGGCTCCCTGCAATAGCCTATGCTTTTTTAAATTTTACTTTTCCCTTCCATGTAGCCATCCATGAGGACAGTGGGATAGTGTTCGTGTAGCTCAATACAGTAATGTTGACTGTTTATTTATTTACTTGATTTTTTTTTGCCATATATTAAATTCAATTTTATTTGTATAGCAACCGTCTTACTCGCCGGATTAAAATGAACAACCCCCCTTAGATTAAGAAAAAATGGTTTTGCCTGAAATTCCATCAGCAGAGATGGTGTTCTAAAGATTCAACCCTCAAACTGTTTACTGTCAACCAATGTTAGCTAATGTTTTACATAATATTATATTAATATACAAATGAAAGACAAAGAAATAGATCCAACTCTGAAATGGCATTTTATTATTGCGTCAACAAGAATTTACCGACAAATCAAAATCCACAAGTACAATGGTTGACTGCAATGTTGTGCAAAGCACATTCCCCGGTTGCATGCACACAATAATGTTTGCAAGCAAGACACCCCTTGATATCAATTTTAAGTGAATTGGACTGAATTGAAAAGATGTGTGCATGCTATACAGTGCACTACAGTGGGAAAATATAGGTAGGAAATAGAGTAATGGATACTGCTGGACATTTCAATAAAACGTTTTTTTTCTTCTTCAGGAAACGAAGCAGCGAACCATATTTGTTATAGTTTGACATGTGTGATTGGGCCTGAGCTCATCTGAGATGGACTGATGTGAAGTGGGAAAGTGTTTTTGGAAATCATGGACGTCATGTCCTCCGGGCTAAAGAGGAAAAGGACCGTCCATATTGTTAACAGGGCAGAATTTAAAAGCCAGCATCTGTGATGGTATAGGGGTGTGTTAGTGCCCATGGCAGGGGTAACTTGCACATCTGTGAAAGCACCATTAATGCTGAAAGGTACATACAGGTTTTAGAGCAACATATGCTGCCATCTTGACATCTATTTCAGGGACGTCCCTGCTTATTCCAGCAAGACGATGCCGAGCCACATTCTGTACATGTTACAACAGAGTGGCTTTGCAGTAAAAGACTGAGGGTAATAAACTGGCCTCCCTGCAATCCAGACCTGTGTGTAGCACATTATAAAGTACAAAATACGACAACAGAGACCTCACACTGTTGAGCCAAAGAAGTCATATATCAAAAAAGAATGGGAAAGAATTTCACTTTCAGAATATCAGCAACTAGTGTCGTCGGTTCCCTAAAGTTTACTGAGTGTTGTTAAAAGAAAAGGTGATGTGACACTGTGGTAAACATGCCCCTGTCCCAATGTTTTTGGAATGTGTTACAGGCATCAATTACAGAATGAGTCTATATTTGCAACAAACAACAAATAGTTTATCAGTTGGAACAATAAATATTTTTTCATTGTATTGTATTCGATTGAATATAGGTCAAAAAAGACTTGCAAATCATTGCATTCTGTTTGTATTTTTTTTATACAGTATCTCATCTTTTTTTTTTTTTGGAATCGGGGTTATTTGATTGATTTTTGTGGGGAAAAAAGTCTTGAGGTAAGCATTAGGGAGCATTGGGGAAATTTGACAGAATAGCCCAACACCATCACCAACTTCCACACCCAACTAAGTACAATACCTACCTGCATTAAACATACCGTATAATTAATTTAAAGAACAAGTAGGACTTGATTTACTAAGGATTGATCTCCTAAATACATAAACAAATAGGATTTTATGAAAGTTTTTTCTAGATAATCACTATTAATCCATAAATAATAATAATAATAAGAAGAAGAATTTAATTTTTTAAAAATCATTTTACATTACTAATTGCATTTCCTAAAGTCTCTGACAGTTACGTTCTAAAACAGGTTCTACATTTGAATTTATGATTGGCTCTAAAACTTAGCCAGGTATTTGCGGGCCTCTGTCAATCTTTTCTGACTGCTTTGCAGGTTGCTCCGTTTGCTGGAGACATCATCTTCTTCTTTCAGCAGCTCATTGATGATGTCTTTGTTCTGTGTGAGCTGTATCATTTCGCTCTGCAGATGTGCTGCTGACTCCTGAAGCATCATGTACCTGATCACCAGCGGTACCTGGTCAGCCAGGCGATTAGTCGCAATCTAAACACATAATCGATTAAAGAAAAATTTAATTCCACTCATCCCAAACAGTCAATTAGCTAAGGCATGTATGGTCTACTGACGTTTGCCGACGTATTTTTTGGCACTAGAACTATAAGGCTAAAGTTGACAAGTAATGGATGTCTGTCTAAAATTGATTTGTAGTCAAGTCTGTCATTGTTAAGTCCAAGATCACTGCTAGCTGAGATCGAGTCATAAGGGGGTTGAGCCCAAGTAAAGATCAAGTCCAAAACAAAGCCACCCCAAGTCAGGTTTGAGACCAAAAACCATTACATTTTTGAGCTCAAGCCTTTATTTCAACTAGATAGCTTCATTAGAGCATTAAGCTGTATTTTAGGAGAAAGTATTACTTCTTGTCAAACTTTTTGCATGGGAAAAGTAAACTATCGGATAAGTCCAAGACCATATGTAGCAAGCTCAATGCCCAAATCCAAGATAAGTCCAAGTACAAATGCCAGAAAGTCCAAGACTTACCAAAGTCAATAAAAAAAATAAACCTCTTGAGGCAGCAGTATTCAATAGTTGCACACTTATTGGGTGGAACTGTATAATCTGTATTATCCCCAGAGATGCAAACGTTCACTGATCGTCATAGGGTCACTCTGGGTATGCTCGTTATAACTGAGCTGCTAATTAGGAAAAAAGTAATATGAGAGGATATGTAGTGAACCGGAGTGAAAAATGAGAATTGTTTGAATCCCAGGTGTTTTAATCACCAACCTGACAATTTAAACAGGTGTATTTGTTGTTGTTGTTGTTGCTCTTGTTTTGTATTGTTAGTATAGCCAGCAGGATTGGACAGTAACAAAGTACTTTTACTTGAGTACTATACTTAAGTACATTTTTCGAGTGTCTGTACTTAACTTGAGTATTAATTTTTGATTTTTAATCCACTAGATTTGAAGGGCAAATATTGATTCCACTACACTTCTATGAAGGTTCCAGTAGCTCGTTACTTTAAAGCATAGTTTTGAAGTCAGCTAATGAATTTTCTTTTATAAAATGCGATCGCCCAAACACTGCATTCATTGCAGGAGAAAAGCAATCACAGAAAACTACTCCTACACTCAAGTACAAAGTGCTTACTGCATTTTTTGAACAGTTCAAATTGAACTTGGTGGTGTTAATGATGGCTTTGGCAGATGTCGATTCCTCACCAGCGCACCCATGGCCAAGTCGATGTTTGAAATTATTTTAAATAAGAAAGAGCCCTATTGTTTTAAATGTTGGTCTGTTTACACGCACAAACTTCATCACTGCCTACACAAATTCTCTGTCCAGCCTGATAAAGCATGTCGAGGTATGTAACCATTTGTTTAATTCCAGATAAACATTTGAAATGAAGTTGTCTGTAAAGATCTCGCAGCTGATTTGAATAGCCTTTATAAGCTAAATCTTGCTACAATTATCAATACATTTCTCAAACAAAAGGGGGCCGTGCCCTGCTAATTTTCATTTTACAATTGGGCCTGTCGTGCACACATTGTGACAAGCTGGTTGAGGCATTCTCTAGACCCTAGAGGAGAAACCCACATGGATGCCTGTCACTGTATAACTGTTTTCACTCAGTCTGGTCACATATGCTTCATCTCTGCATCCATCTAAAGTTAAAATATCTAAATAATAATAGTAAGTACAGTTAGAGCATGAAGATGCATTAAGAAAACTTGGTAGAAAGCGATACTCCACAATCTTGCACCTCATAACTCAAAACAGAGCCTTCCTTCCAGAAGTGTGCAAGGTCTAGTATGTTAAAGGGGTTAAAACCATCAGTGACCTGTTCGTCACTGATACAATGCTTAAATTCAAAGGCAAAATTTGATATGCCATCCAATCATTTCTTTTTTACAGATCAAACATTTTATTAACAATTTGTGTCCCAATAGACAAACCAACAAGTACTCTTCTTGATTCTTTTTGATAACTAGGGCAATAATAATTTAATCTCTCTTTTTATGGAAAGGTACAATCCTGCAATACATTTAATACTGTCATGGTCATGAATCTATGGAAGAAGGATCTAGAACTTCACAGGCTACAGTGTATACCCCAACTCATCACTGTTATTGACCCAAGGATCTCTCTACTATGTATTAAGCGTAAAAAAAAAAGGCATGGGGACTTTTTTTGGCTGTGTTTGGAGGTCCTTCCTCGTATCTTAATTCTGGGAAAAGGTAGCAGGATAATGTTGTAAAAACTTTAATACCAATGTAAATGTGGGGCTTGGTCTGTTTTGGTTGAATATTTTGAATGAGGGCTTGTTTATGCCATATACATAGGAAAAACTTTTGTTCAAACCAGTGGGTTGGGGAGAAATTCAAAGTTATATTAATGGAGCAACTGACTGCAATCTTTAAAGGAAAGGAAATTTCCTTTGATAGGCTGCAGCAACCCTTTTTTAACCATTCAGTATTTTAGTCATCATACAAAGAGGGTGCCACGTCTGCATTCGTCCTGGTGGACCACAGAATAGGTAAGACTGCTAATAACTGTGTCCCTTCGTTTATTCTTTTTCATTTTGCCCCATTCCAGAATATCGTGTCTGTCTGTACTTACCCATGATATGATATGTTAATGTGGTGCTGTCTACTGTCATTTGTTCTTTGGTTTTATTGGTTTATTTTCTGCAGTTTGTTTTTTATCTTTGAAATAAAATCTTTGAAATTTCAATAAAATATTGAAATAAGACATGCTAATATTGCAGATGAATGGGAAATGACATTAGTAACTAATAACTACTTACACTGTGGTAGGCTTTCAGGTGGCACATCAGTTCCTCAAGAACAGCTTCATTGTCTGAGTGATCATACAAACTATTACTATAAGAATTAGCCACACCATGGTTTCGTCTCTCTTCCTCTTCCTCCATTTCCTTCACTTTCTGCATGGAATCCTTATACATGCTGTCTTGTGTATAGATCATCAGCTCCATCTTAAATTGGGTCTTCAGCATTGATTCTGCCTCTAACTCCTTCACCTTCTTTATGTCATCAATTTTGCTCTGGAACAATGAAAAACCCACACAATGACATGCTTGAAAATGAAATTCCCTGACAACTTAATGTCTTTCTCTTTGTCTGCAAAGTTTGTCGATGTATATATGAGGACCTACCTTGGCTGTTTTGAGGAGATTGGGGAAACCTGGGAAGTTATATTGAGCCAGTTGGATGAACTCCTTCCTAATGAGATCTGAAGACAGATTGGAAGATGTCTGTAAATACAACTTTCCAAAATAAACACGGATACACAAACCAAAGTGCGGATGAGAAATTAAGAATCTGTGGAAATATAATGTAGCAGTAGTAAGGCGTGGTGTTTTTTTTCCATTGCCAAGCTCAATGCATCAACAGATACAATACATGCAAAGAACACCAAGCTTAAGAAAAAAACTCCATATATTTAGTTCAAACCATATACCTGAGATTTCCTTCAGTCTTATGATGGCAGGTATCTCCAGCTTCCTGATCTGCTCTTTCACTATCTCCTCAAAGGTCTTGTAGTTGAGGAAGCCTGGGAATTCTCTGCCTCTGTGTTTCTCCTCATACTCCTTCAGTTCCTTCTCAATTCTCTTGCTAACTAGAAAATTCAGCATAAGTATAAAGTGTAAAAGTAAATGACATTACCTTCAGTGTGGTACTGTATATATACTGTATATACAAATTAGATAACCTTGTACAATGCCCTTGTTACCTTGTCCTTGTTATACAGCAACTGTGATGGATCATCACACTGCTACTCACATATTTCTCTATCTTTGTCTGTGTGTATATACACCATGCATATATATATATATGTATATATATATATATATATACAGAGTCAGCCAAAAAATGTATACACACTCCAGGAAATTGTGAAATTTGAATTTTTGAAAATGTGAAACAGACATTTGCATAAATATTTTAATATAAGTTACCTTTGGCCTCTACAGTTACAAGAGGTGCTCAAAGTGGTGGCCATTAGCTTCCAAACATTTATGTGTAGAAGTGTTCCTGACATGTATACATTATTTTGGCTTATATTATTACATTACATTAAATACATTTTTTTTGGCTGATATATATAGACAGTTATGGTCAGAATAATTAGCCCCCATAAAGAAATCACACAAAACCCTTAATATTTCCATGGAAATGACATAACAAAAACTGTTAATGCTTGTATTGCTTCCAAAAGAGCAAAGACAAAATCTCCACAAAGTTTGATTAAGATATCCTATCGATGTGCTGAATTGTAACAAGAAAGCTGAAAAATGACATGACCAAAATTATTCCAAATTATATATATATATATATACATACACACTGTATATATGTGTGTGTGTGTGTGTGTGTGTGTGTGTGTGTGTGTGTGTGTGTGTGTGTGTGTGTGTGTGTGTAGTTATATTATATTATTAGTATATATTATAAATTAGTTATAGTTATAAATTTGCTATAAATCAGACCTTCTAGAATGCCCTTGTTATACCTCAACAGTGATGTAACCATGATCAAACTGCTACTCACATGTTTCTCTTTCTTTGTTGAGATCAGTCTTCCAGAGAGCAAACTGTTTCCTCAGATCTGGGAATATGTTGATATGTGACATGCTCTTCACCTCTTCTCCAATTGTTAGGTTGATGATGTCTTGAGTGAAAGGTATAATTTTCTAATAAACAAATGAAAATCTGTAGTTAGATTTAAACTACCCACACGTTTTGGGAAAAAATAATCCTATATTGTCATCCCTGCCAATAATATTATCAAATTTGCTTTTGATGGAATTGATTCCAAGAGTCGATTCCCCTAATCTTCTCATGTCTTGATTTCAAAAACCAAGATATAGGAAAGAGATTGGGGAAAATAAACAGTGCAGTATTAAAAATGCAATTTTAATTAATTAGTTTCAGTGTCTTTGATCTTTTAAATATTTGCACAACTTGAGAAACTGCAATTTTAATTTTATTTCTTTAAATAAATGTCCTTCTTGGCACAAGGCAGCAACAGAAACAAGTAAATGTGGCAGAGGAAGTGCAGTGAGAAGAGGAGCAGATAGGATTTGCAAGAGAAAAATGGACAGAGTTTAAGGTAAAACCAGGAAAAACACTAAGATGAAAATCAGCTGGAGAGAAAGATGGGGATAAAGAAGGAAGCAAAATTAGATTTCTAGTGAGAGCAATTTAAGACATTTTCCCAGCTCCCCAAAAAATCTTTATCAGTGGCTTGGTGAAGACCCAGCTTGTCTATCTGTAAACCTCAAACACATCCTATCATCCTGCAAGATAATCTAGGTTACACATACAAGGTGTTGCTATTAAATAACGAGGCTGATGCTGTAATTCAATTTTAATGAAGAAAACTTGCATTTCAACTACTTTTCCCATCAATATATTCCACTTCTGTAACTACACACTTCTGCATTCTGGTTTTCCAATGATCAAAGACGTGCAATTGCTCTTCTCCCATTAGTTGTTTCAGAAGCTCCGTCGTTTTATTCTTCACTTCTGGAACAGACTCAAAATGAATTCCTTTGAGTGGAGAACTTGATTTTAGGGAAAAGAAAAAAAGTTCCACGGTGCTAGATCAGAAGAATAGGGAGGGTGGTCAAGTACTGTGATGCGTTTCTGGGCCAAAAACTGCCTCACTGAAAGTGCTTGTCAGCTGACACATTGTTCTGTTGGAGGAGGAAACCATTTTCCATAGTTGTGGCCACTTTCTTCTGCACTTTCTTGCAAAGTTTTGAGACACTTTTTGCAATAGTGTTGGTTTACTCTTACTCCATCGGAATCCCAGTTCTCCATAATTACATCCTTAATGTCAAATAAAACAATTAATATATTCTGGAACTTGGACTTGCTTTGCCGAGTTTTCTTCACATGGAGCCTCACATTTTTTCCAGTGCATTGACTGCTGTTTTGCCTCAGAATACCTGCTCAGTCTCATTATTTAATAGCCACACAACGTATATACAGGCACAACAAGTCCTGAAAAGGCTGGGAGCCATTCTTGAAAAACAAAGGCTAAATAACAGTGTAGTGCCTCCCATGATCAGACGCATCTTCGTCCCCTTTGTCCAATAGTCAGACAGCATCATACTTAATATGGCTGGCATCAAACAAAATGGATCCGTTTTGTGATTGGAGAATGAAGGGCGACCTTGACAATAGACCAAAAGTCTCTTCAGAAACAACCACTACAACCCTCAGACCGGCATTAGGGTTATGGTCCAGCAGAGTAAAGGCTTTAATCATCCCTGAACTCTCAGTGCCCCGGGAAGGCAGGAAGGAGAAACCTCTAAGATATGTGAAGCTTGCCTTGGATGCCAGGCAGAAAGGCTGGAAAGTATGGTGGTGGTAGCTGGTTAAGACATTGGACTTGTGATCGGAAGATCATGAGTTCAAATCCCAGCACTGCCAAGCTATCGCTGATGGGCCCTTGAGCAAGGCCCTTAGCCCTCAACTGCTCAATTGTATAAATGAGATATATGTAAGTCGCTCTGGATAAGGGCATCTGCCAAATGACATAAATGTAAATGGGGTCTGTGGGGTTAAGACGTTGGACTAGTGATCGGAAGGTCGTGAGTTCAAATCCAAGCTGCCACTGCTGGGCCCTTGAGCAAGGCCCTTAACCTTCACTGTTCAGTTGTATAAAATAAGATGTATGTAAGTCGCTCTGGATAAGGGCGTCTGCCAAATGACATAAATGTAAATGTAAAGTCTGATTTACTCAGGTAGGATTACCGAAGTTTAATTGCTTACCAAAGGGATTAATTTAAACATCTAGTCCTATTTCCTTGAAGCTGGTATTTGATAAAATATGGTAAAAAACAAATTAAGGGACAAATTTGATATTTGGTCATGGTAAATAACAAATTTAATGTCCAGAAACCTAACTTAACCTAACATAAACTTAACTTGAGCATAATTTGTTTGGGGTATTTTTTCTGATCACTCACGTTAGTCAGGAAGTAGATCCTTTGTTCTGGTTCTGTAGGAGGCCCTGTGCCATAGTGATCAAGTTCAATCTGAGTTTCAGCCAACTTCCTTAGGATTTGCTCCTCCAGTTGTGGCAGAGATTGCTTAATAAACACACAAATACAGATTACTACAAGCAAGGATTTTTTTTTACCACACAATCTGCAGACATCTGGGGAAAAAACTCAATCTTTACTTCAATGTGATGAACAAGTTCAAGCGTGAGCTTCTCAGCCATGTTAGGAATGGTGGCTTTTCCTTTCTTAGATAGTGCGCTGTGGTAAAAACAAAACACATTTTAGAATCATCTCACTCAGTTTTTTATTGCATCCATTTTCCTGGATTAAAGATTATTATAATCCTTGTATATATCCTTTTTGTATTAAAAATTGACATTCTCCTAAGATAAATAAAGAATTCACCTGAAATGTGGGTGAGCTTCAAAGAAGTCCTTCTCCTTCTTGATGGCATCATGCAGCGAGACATGGTCCTTGATCTCCTGCTGTCCTCGGCACCTGACAATCATGTAGCCTTTATTGAGGTAAACAATGTCGTTATTGATGATGGACACCACCGTCTCCTCTGTGCCTTTATCCACCAGGTCAGGCTTTGTTAGGATACCTGT